>CAUYQV010036888.1:0-33329 GCA_963574575.1 Galagoides demidoff
TAATGTATTTTTGATATTACTTCAATTGCCCTGGGGGGGTCCTCTTCATAAAATTTTTGCCCAGGTTGATTTCTTCAAGTGTTTTCCCTATACTTTCTTCCAGTATTTTTATAGTTTCATGTCTTAAGTTTAAATCTTTAACCCAGTGAGAGTCAAGCTTAGTTAGTGGTGAAAGGTATGGATCCAGTTTCAGTCTTCTGCAGGTTGCCAGCCAGTTCATCCAACACCATTTGTTAAATAGGGAATCTTTTCCCCACTCAATGTTTTTAATTGGCTTGTCAAAGATCACATAGCCATAAGTTGCTGGGTTCATCCCTTGGTTTTCTATTCTGTCCATACATCTGCCTTTCTGTTTTTGTGCCAATACCATGCTGTTTTGATCACTATGGATTTATAATATAGTCTAATGTCTGGTAGCGCGATTCCTCCTGCTTTGTTTTTATTTCTGAGTAATGTCTTGGCTATTCAAGGTTTCTTTCTGATTTCATATAAAACTAAGTATTATTTTTTCAAGATATTTAAAGTATGACAATGGAACTTTAATAGGGATTGCATTAAAATTATATATTGCTTTGGGTAGTATAGACATTTTAATAATGTTAATTCTTCCCATCCATGAGCATGGTATGTTTTTCCATTTGTTAACATTTTCAGCTATTTCTTTTCTTAGAGTTTCATAGTTCTCTTTATAGAGGTCTTTCACATTCTTAGGTAAACTCCCAAATATTTCATCTTCTTTGGCACTATTATAAATGGAAAAGAGTTCTTGACTATTTTTTCAGCTTGATTGTTGTAAAGGCTACAGATTTATGAATGTTGATTTTGTAACCTGATACGCTGCTATATTTCTTGATGACTTCTAAGAGTTTAGTAGTAGAATCCCTCATATTTTCCAGGTATACCATCATATCATCTGTGAATAGTGAAGGTTTAATCTCTTCTGATCCTATATGGATACCCTCGATTTCCTTTTCTTCCCTAATTGCAATGGCTAGAACTTCCATTACAACATTAAAGAGCATTGGAGACAATGGGCAACCCTGCCTGGTTCCTGATATGAGTGGAAATGAATTCAATTTAACTCCATTCAGTATGATATTGGCTGTGGGTTTGCTGTAGATGGCCACTATCAATTTGAGAAATGTCCCTTCTATGCCAATTTTCTTAAGTGTTCTGATCATGAAAGGATGCTGGATATTATCAAAAGCTTTTTCTGCATCAATTGAGAGAATCATATGGTCTTTGGTTTTTAATTTGTTTATGTGATGAATTACATTTATAGATTTGCATATGTTGAACCAGTCTTGAGATCCTGGGATGAAACCCACTTGGTCACAGTGTATAATTTGTTTGTTGTATTGCTGGGTTTTGTTTGTTAGGATCTTGTAGAATATTTTCACATCAATATTTATTAGTAATATTGGTCTGTAATTTTCTTTCTTTGTTGAGTATTTTCCTGGTTTGGGAATCAAGGTTATGTTTGCTTCATAGAATGTGTTGGGTAGTAATCCGTCTTTTTCTATATTTTGGAAGAGGTTAGTTCCTCTTTAAGGGTTTTGTAGAATTCTGACATGAAGCCATCTGATCCCGGGCTTTCCTTTTTAGGGAGATTTTGTATAGTTGATGCTATTTCAGAACTTGATATAGGCCTGTTCAACATTTCCACTTCATTCTGGCTAAGTCTTGGAAGATGGTGTGCTTTCAAGTTTTGGTTGATTTCCTTCAGATTTTCATATTTCTGAGAATAAAGTTTCCTTTAATATTCATTAAGAATTTTTTGAATTTCTGAGGGGTCTATTGTTATTTCGTCTTTACCATTTCTGACTGATGAAATTGGAGATTTTACTCTTTTATTCTTGTTTAGGTTGGCCAAAGGTGTATCTATCTTATTGACTTTTTCAAAACACCAACTTTTTGATTTATTAATCTGTTGTATAATCCTTTTGTTTTCAATTTCATTTAATTATGCTCTAATTTGGGTTCTTTTCTTCTGCTGGTTTTGGGATTGGAATGTTCTTCCTTTTCCAGTTGCTTGAGATGTCCCATTAAGTTGTTAACTCCTGAGATGTCCCATTAAGTTGTTAACTCCCTCTCTTTCTGTTTTCTTGAGGAAGACTTACAGTGCTATGAATTTCACTCTTGGGACCACCTTTGCAGTATCCCAGAGGTTCTGGTAATTCATATCTTCATTATTGTTTTGTTTCAAAACTTTGGTAATTTCCTTCTTGATCTCATCTCTGACCCACCTATCATTCAACATAAGGTTATTTAGCTTCCATGTTTGTATGAGTGTGCAGATTCCTATTGTTACTGAGTTCAACTTTTATTCCATGATGGTCTGAGAAGATGCAAGGAATAATTTCTATTCTTTTAAATTTGCTGAGGTTGGACTTGTGACCTAAGATATGGTCAATTTTGGAGTATGTTCCATGGGCTGATGAGAAAAATGTGTATTCAGTTTTGTTAGGATGAAATGTTCTGTAGATGTCTGTTAAATCCAAATGGTGAATGGTTAAGTTTAAATCTAAAATTTCTTTGCTAAGCTTCTTGTTTGAAGATCTATCCAACACTGCCAAAGGAGTATCAAAATCTCCAAGTACAATGGAGCTGGGAGAAATAAAATTGCTCATGTCTATTACAGTATCTCTTATAAATTGAGGTGCATTCTGGTTGGGTGCTTAAATATTGATGATTGAAATCTCACTGTATTGACTATTACCCTTAACAAATATAAAGTGTCCATCTTTATCCTTGCCTACTTTTGTTAATTTAAAGCCTATTGTATCTGTGAATAAAATTGCAACACCTGCTTTTTTTCTGCTTTCCATTTGCCTGGAATATAGATGACTATCCCTTCACCCTGAGTCTATATTTGTCTTTTAAAGTAAGATGAGATTCTTGTATGCAGCAGATATCTGGCCAGAGATTTTGTATCCAGTCAGCCAGCCTTTGCCTCTTTAGGGGGCAATTTAAGCCATTCGCATTGATTGAGAATATTGATAAGGTGGTATAATTTTGGGAATTGAGTTTTTTGAAAGTCCAGTGGACATTTTTAATCCTTTCACCACTGTGGAAGTTGGAATTTGATCAAAGTCTTCTGAGTGAGTTTATTTATGTGGTGGAGGATTGTGCTGATCATTATGTAGGATAGGTCTGAGAATATCTTGGAGGGGTGGTTTAGTTATGGCAAATTTCTTCAACATGTGAATGTCATTAAAGTATTTAATTTCTCCATCACAAATGAAACTCAGTTTAGTTGGATACAGGATTCCGGGTTGAAAGTTATTTTGTTTTAGGAGATTAAAAGTCGATGCTCATCCTCTTCTAGCCTGAAAGGTTTCAGCAGAGATATCTGCAGTCATTCTAATATTCTTCCCCTTGTAGGTTATAGTTTTCTTACATCTAACTGCTTTTAGAATTTTCTCTTTCATATTAACTTTAGTGAAGTTAATTATGATGTGCCTAGGGGATGTCCTATTTGTATTGAGTCATGCTGTGGTTCTGAAACTATCTGCTATCTGAATTTCAGAATCTCTTGGTATGTCTGGAAAGTTCTCTTTCATAGTTTCATGGAGCCTCTGTGTTTTGTGAAACAACTTATCACCTTCAAGGATTTCTATAAGGTGAATATTAGTTTTCTTTGAATTATCCCAGAGTTTTCTGAGTGAGTGATCCATTTTTGTTCTCCATTTCTCTTCATCTTTGTGTGCTTGGGCATGTTCAAAAGCTTTGTCTGCAATGTCAGAGATCCTTTCTTCTGCCTTTGACATTCTGTTACCAAGGGGTTCTACCATATTTTTCAGATCTTTGAGGGCTGCTAACTCTTGCCTCAATGCTCCAAAGTCTTTGGTCATTTTATCTTTGAAATAATTGAATTCTTGAGACAGCTTTTGAATAATTTGAAAAACTGATTCCCTCCTTTCCTCCATTCTGTTAATCTTATTTGCTATCCAGACTCTGAACTTGATTTATGACATCTCAACCATCTGTTTATGGATGGGATCTTCAATTGCATCTGCCCCATCCTTCCTTGAGGGAGTTGATCTACTCTGGTTATTCAGATTACCACAGTTTTTCTGCTGATTCCGCCCAATGCTGAGTTTGCACCATTTGGAGACTATCCCCAAACCATTATGCCAGGGGCTGCCACCGGCTACCTCTGGTTGCCTGGAGATACAGGGCATATCTGCCCTGAAAAGCCTCAGGGGTATGGACCTATTGTTCCACCTATTGCAGCTGCTGCTCTTCCTCTTGGGGAACCACCACTCCAATGTGGTTCCTTCTCAACTGACCATCCTCTTGCAGTTTTTGGGCACTGGTCTTGGATTGCCAGGAATGCACAGATGGATCAGTCCTCAATCTGCCCCACTGGGGTACCGGGGGCATTGGGAATAACCAGCAGCTGCAAGGGGAATGCAGGGCTGAATCAGTCCTCCCTGGGTGCTGCAACGGTGGCCAGGCATGGGAAACAAACAGCAGTCGTGCATGGAACATGGGGTTGGATCAGTCCTCTGTGTGCACAGCCAGGGTGGCCAGAGTGCATGGAGCAAACCAACAGCTGGGTGGGGGAGGCCAGGCTGGATTAGTCCTTGGTGTGTGCTGCCCAGGTGGCCAGGGTGTGGGGAGCAAACCAACCACGAGGGGAAGGCAGGGCTGGATCAGTGCTCAGTGGGTGCTGCCCGGGTGGCTGGGATGCAGGGAGCAAACCAGCAGCCATAAGGGGAACCTGGGGCTGGATCAGTGCTCAGTGCTTGCTGCCTGGGTGGCCAGGGCATAGGGAGCAAACTGGCAGCCCCACAGGGATGGGGAGCTGGATCAGTCTGGAGAGCAGGGAATGCCAACAGAGTGGGGTGGGAAATGCATGGCGCAAGCAGTTCTCTGGCTGCAGAGCCAGGACAAGGCAGTTGGTCTTGCTGGGATGGGGAGATGCTGCTCTTGGGTCTCCTCTCACTGTCTCTGCAGGCAAGGGGGGAAGGGTGGACTGGAAATTCAAAATGGCAGTGAAAACATTAGTTCTATTTTTCTATCTGGCAAGGGTGTGTTTGTAGTCTCAGCAGTGTCCTTCTAGGGGAGTAGACCCCACTGTCTGTAGCTCTCACAGGTGGGGTGGGATTATAGGTCCTCAGTTTATTGCTTGCCTGTAGGAAACTTACAGGAGCCGATGAAGAGAAAACAAAGAGAAAAGCACACCTTTCTTGGGGGAGGGGACGGACACCCTTCCTTTGGGATGTATTATGTACCTGTAGATTGCTTTCTAGGAGTCACAGCTTGCCTCAGCAAAGGTATCTGCAGATATTACTCTTCTCTGTCAGCTGGGCTCCTAGTCTTCAAATTTGTTGGGTGTTTTCTGGACTTTATCCTTCCCTCTGGATGGGAGCTTCTGTTGGAGGCTGGTATCTGTCTGCCATATTACCCCACTATCTTCTATTTTTTCCTAACTTATTTTTGTTTGTATACTATTAATTTTAGTGGAATTTAACTTTACATTGCCTATCTGAAAGACAACTGTAATGAATGGCAGACCTAGGGTCACCAGCTGAAATACCAGCCAGACTAACGGTGGCTCACCACAAACATAAACAAAGACTAAGCACCCAGCTCAGATATAAATAAAGGAGATTTAGTACAACGGTAACAAGTAAGATCACTGGCAGTCAGCAAGTGACTAGAGATAGTGGTCACATACCACAAATCAAGATGCAAGAAAGAAAATGGATGTTAAATGGTTGACTCAGGGATTTTCAGCCTTTTGAATAATTTTTGGAGCACACAAGGGAGGTGGCTGATAAGAAATCATCACCTCTCTCAGTGGCACAATATGAAAAGGTTTTTTTTTTTTTTGGATTACATCCTTTACTTCATTATTTTTCTGTGATCATAATGTATTTAAGTGAGTTCTCACTTCTGCTGATAAATGGCTGCTCATGTACCAGCAAAGAGCTTTAAAAAATCCAGATATGCATTCAGTTAAGATAAACTTTATGTGACTATGTAGATATATATTTTATCTAGACATATGGGGTTGGATAATTAAGTTCACAAACTCATCCCAGAAAAAGTGCTGCTGACTTCACTGCTGAATATTCCTATGGTCACCTTCAAAGGACTCTCCCCTCCTCCCTAGGAAGCTATGCATTGATGCCAGCGCCTACTACACCCTTTAAAGGAATTATGGAACTCCTTTTCTGGAATGGCCATTATAGCCATCATTGTAAAGTGTTTGGCAATTAAGTTCATGAACTCATCTTACAACAAGAACTTTGAAGGGTAGACTAGGTCCTGGTGTGGGTGCATAGCTTCTTGTTGGTGGGGACTTTGAAGGTGCCTAGAGTGATTTCAGCAATGAGGTATGTAGCACTTCTTCTGGGATAAGTGTGCAAACATAATTGTCTGATTTCATGTAACTATGTAGATATATAACCTATTTTGCATATATAGAATAGAATATTAGAGTTTATGATAAAGATACAGATGGAAAGAGAGAGGGGCCCTGCTTTTGAAGTAAACACTATTTTCAACTGTAAAATGATAGTATATTAGAAGACAATTACAGTTTCAGTTAAGATAATAAATAGGTATCTGTGAGTAGAGGCTGTAGAATTAGTGTTGGAGTTTGAGAGTGATGTTTTTTATAGGCTATTGTGGAAATGAATACATTTAAATCCAAGATATTACATGAGAACATGTATAGAGGCAGGAAACTTCAGGATGCATTAAGGACCAAAGTGAAATCTAGTCTGACTATATCATAGGGCAGCTGAAGACTGGAGTGTTAACTATCTGTCTAGCACATGTAGAGACCCACAGGAGACTCAGACTTCCTGAAGTAGATGGAGAAGTATCCACGGTCACCCACAAATTGAATGGATTAAAAAAAAAAGATCTAAGTTGGTTGCATTGTGTTAATTTTTAAATAAGAAGTTTTAGGGTGGCGATGATTACCAGTGACCTAGATCAGAGAATAAGAAGTAAGAATTATACCAACATGTTCTTGCTGACTGAGTGAGGATAAAGTTACTAGAAGAGTGGGGCTGTCAGATTTCCTCCAGTTGAGGACACTAAATGAGCATCTCAAGGAGCAGTTTGAGGATGCAGGGTTGTTTGCACATGGTGGAACATGAATTATATGGGAACCAAAAAACCAAAATAGGAGAGCTGGTGTGGGTGCTCATGAAACAGGGCAGGGAAGCTAAATGTATTTTTCACAGATGATGGGTACACGACAGGGATAAAGAGAACTGGTAAACTGAAAGTGCAAGGCAGCGGTAGTGCCACCTCGGTGTTTATTCTGTGGCTGAGTGCCATGCTTTCTTTGTCAAGAGCACTCACACCTGCTCTTGGTTTTGTCAACTCAATTTCTGCCAAAAGCAAAAAAAAGAAAAGGGAAAGAGGGAGCGAGGGAGGGAGGGAGGAAGGAAGGAAGAACCAGAACTGGACCACCACCACCAGCAACAAAAACACATCTGAAACTCAGGAGCTCAGAAAGCTTAAGTTATTTTCCCAAAGTCACACCCCCAGTAAGTGGAGGCCAGAGGTCTCACCCCAGACCTCTCTAGCTCCAGCAGAGAGGTCCAGTCCATAGTGAGAGTGAAAGGGAACTGATCCATTCACAGCAGACTCTGAATGCAGAAGTGGTTATTTTCTAGGTTGAACAAATAACACAAATTTTATAATACATGTTTTAGGTTCTATCCAACTATTTGAAGTAAAGCGACCTACTGTAAGACTGCATTGCAAGGCATGGTGGCTCAGGCCAGTAATGCCAACACTTTGGAGCCAAGGCTTTAGGATTGCTTGAGGGGAGGAGTTTGAGAACAGCCTGGGTAACATGGTGAGACCCTATATCCCTGTATCTATCAAAAAAAGAAAGAAAAGAAGAGGAAGGAAGGAAGAAAGGAAGGAAGGAAGGAAGGAAGGAAGGAAGGAAGGAAGGAAGGAAGGAAGGAAGGAAGGAAGGAAGGAAGGAAGGATCAGCCAGTTGTAGTGGCAGAGGCCTGGAGTGCCGACTAGGAGGCTGAGGTGAGAGGACTGCCTAAGCTCAGAAACTGGAGCAGGTGACAGTGAGCTATGATGGAGCCACTGCACTCCAGACTGTCTCAAAAAATAAAAACAAAAACAAAAACAAGAACCAGACTGCATAATTTCTGGATAAATAGGTTTGTCATATATTTCACTTGTCTCTTGGAAAGAAAAACCACCCAGATTTCTGAAGGGATATTCATCTTCCTTTTCCCTTTCCCTACTGTTATTAGTAACAATATTACAATGATCACTTTTTATTTCACCTAGTCTTCCTTGCCATGATGATATTAGTGGCCCCCAGAATCAATATTAATATTACATTAGGTTCACTAGTATTCAGCTTTGTATTTCAGTAATTATACAAAAAGGTCTATCTAGAAAATTGGCAACTGTTCAATGATCGTGATTAATCCAATTTGTAACTTTTTTTCATTGTGAAAATGGACGTGACATTCATAATGCTTTATCAAAAACATAAGCTCCTGGATAAGTATTTCTTATCAAGAAAGAATTAGAATCACCCAAAGGATGTGTTGAAAATCAAATTCTGGGTGTGTCCCCTGGAGTTTCTGATTCAGTTGGGATTGAGCAGGGCCCCAAATTTACGGTTCTAACAAGTTTTCATGACCCTACTTTGAAGACTATCATGTTAGACAATTGCTGTTTATATATTTGGTGTTGTTACAAGCAAAAAGCAATCTACAACTTATCATTTTCAACCTTAGGTTCATTTTCAGCTTTTCAGCTGGGACTCTAGCTTTATTGTTAATAAACATACTTGGTGCTTACACAAGGTCTTTCAGCTGTTAACAGGACTGCTCTAATATATTTGGATGGTGCTGTGACAGCTTACAATTTGACTGAACTGTTCGAACAGATCTTTGGGTTAAGTGGACAGCCTGCTTACCACATCAGGGACACAACCTTTTCTGGTAAGAGTCTCCTTTCCAACAAGATTCAAATGCGACCAGCAGCCAAATTTCTCATTTCTTTGTGAAAAACTTTACTAGCCAATCTTGATTGCAGGGATCAGCTTTTAGTTCCAAATTGCAATTTTCCAGCTGTCAAAGGAGAAGTCAAGTTTACTGGCATTCAGGGACTATAGTAAAACAGATTGCACTGCCTGGTTGCTGTATTAGCACCAGCCTGGTTTTGTGTGTTTGTAAAATCATGATATAAATAACTTGCTCAAGAGAAACAAGAAAAAAAATTAACATCTACTAAGGGCCAGATACTGGAGGGCCACTGGGGATTCCGGATACCATCAGGATCTTCTTACAGCTTGTCACCCAGGCCAACAGCGTTGTCTCCTTAATCTATACTCAAGATTAGCATCTGCGGTGATAGCATTGCTTGGACATGATTGTTTTAACTCTTTTTTGTAAGTACACATAAAAATGTTAGAAATCTTAAAATCTGTTGGGCTTGGACCCTTAAAAACCTCAAATGCTTTAATCCTGTAAGGCCCCACCCTGCCTCCCTTTCATTGTTAAGCTATTATAGGCAAACAGAAAGCAAAATGAAGACTTTGTTATTCTTAAATGCTACAAAAACTCAATCTTGGAACAGTTTCTTGTAAGGGTTACCTCTGGCTTGGAGAATGAGATGAGTAAATAGCATCTCTTAAAGTGAGTTTAAAGAAGGCATTTAACTCAGCTCTGTCAATTTGGGCTTCACAGCAAAGGGATCAGTTAAAAGGCTTTAAGTCTTCTGTGAGAAGTGACTGGTGCGTGTGAATGTGTCAATCACAACACCACATGCTGCTCTGGGGTGTCACACGGCAGCACCCTTCCCCCCGGGCTGTGGGTCAGGACGGGGCACCAGGTGAATGGTGAAGCTGTCACCATCGGAGCTGTCTCAGGATTTGGTTTCCTTTTGCTCAGCGTCACCATTCATTCTTTTTTTTTTAACTTACTTTTTTTTTAAGAAACGGAGTCTTACTCTGTCACCCTGAGCAGACTACCCATCTGCTCACCACGATGTCTGGCCAGTTTTTCTATTTTTAGTAGACAGGATCTTGTTCTTGTTCAGGTTGGTCTCCAACTTCTGAGCTCCAGGGATCCTCTTGCCTCAGCCTTCTCTAGTGCTAGGATTACAGCCTGAGCTGTAAGTGGAATGTCGTGTATAATAGCAGAGTGTAATATTTTACTGCAGGTAAACTTTACATCACTTTTATTGTTTTAGGTGACTTTGTTATATAATTCAGTATCATCTTTTCTGGGAAGCATTCTGTATCCCAACTAAAGAAATGTTCTCACACACAAACACATACCCCTTGCACTTGGTATTACATTATCCTCTACATAGGATGGTAGCAAATACATTTTAATCATCATTCATTCCACCCAAAACAATACCTTGTAAAAGATATACACTGTATAAATTAGCATTGACATTTATTCATGCCTTATGTGACTATAAGGAAATCAAAATGTTTAATGGTTTTTGCTGATAATTCAATAAATTCAGATTATCTCACCATTTAACTCTTTAGAGCAGAGGTACAGAGCATCAGCTAAATTAAAAATCAGTTACAGAACACTGTGGTGTGTTGTGAGAATTAATGCAATTTCAAACAATGTACGTATACTTGGGCTGTACCTTTACATGTACAATCAATACTTCTGGTAAATCACAAGTAGGATGAATATATGCCATTCATAGAAGTGCTTGCATTCCTGAGTCTTTGCTGCTAGTCACCAGTATGTGAATTACCTTCAACAGACTCACCTGGGAAATTGTGTTACAAATTCAGATTCCCAGATTTATCAAGTCAGAGTCTCTGAATGTAGGATGGGAGGACAGCATGATAAATAGCATCCGTGGCCACTCATTAGCTACTCTACCCTCAGAGAATCCATCTTTTTTGAGAAAAAAATAAAAACATTTCAAAATTCTTGGCTTGAATTTGTAACTGTTTGAGGGGTCAGGATTCAGAGTTAAATGCTGAAAATCTTGGGATTCATGCTTGTGTCCAATAATCTCTTTTCATAGAAAAAAATCAACAAAAATATAAAATAAATTTCATGGGATTTTTTGTTTTGTTTTGTTTTTTTGGCTGCTTTTCAAATTCACTTGATGTTAATTAATGTGAAGCTGTTTTTTTTTAATTAAATAGTATTAAAGTGATTCACAGATTTTCTTCCAGTTTCTGAATGTAAGCTGTTTTTCATTGATGTTTAATTTTCAGGTACTCTACAAAGAACAAAAATAATTCAAGAAATATTAGAATTCTGCTTTCTAAACATCATCAGGCATGAAAGAACAAGTCAACCTTAAAACATTTGATCTCTAGCCCAAATAAATCCATCTGTGTGAAGCCTTTCCTGAGTCCTCTTTCTGGAATAATTTTGTACAAATATCACATTTTGCAAAAACACGTTGACTCTTTCAAATTCAATATGGTAGATCCACTACGTTGCCCATCAACAATTTTCTGATGTCTAGTCTAACAATTGTCAACAAAATAAATAAGATTTGTGGGTCACACCTTGCCTGGAACATACCTATGCTTCTTTCTCTGGCTGGCTGGCTGCTTTATTTCCAGAGAACAATTCAAACAAAACAATTCCTTCTTTTTCTAACTTATGTCATGTCCCAATAATATTTTATTAAACATATTATAGATTTTACCTTCTTCCCTTTTTGGAAAACCAAAATTACATTGATGCATTCAAAACATGATATAAAACATTGCATAGTCCGTCCCACCCATGTAATATGACATAGGCGTGTGAACTGCAACGCTCATTAAGCTGTGTGCTTACAATCAGGGCTCTGTTACAGATCTAAAGTGCACCTCACTAATCAAGGGCCTATTGTTAATAGTCATTGAGGTGTCTCATTAGTAATGAATGTTTCAGATGAAGAATTACTTATTATTTACTTAAAAGGTGCTCGTTTGCTGATAACAGTGTTGCAAATCTAAAATAGTTTTTTCACGCTTAAGACATATGCAAAGGCTTCTGGTTTGTTTTTAAAATGAGATTAGTTATTAATGTAGCTTTTTGAGATAGTTTAGTCTTCATTTATGGCATATATTAGTACTATTCCCCCTTTATAATTTAACTTCAACTTAAAAATACATAAATAACAATTCTGACACAACATTAAAGATAATAGTGGTTGTACATGTACCTCTGTGTGTGTGTGTGTTGATGTAAAAATAGCAAGTTCTCTTTACTTTCACATTGAATATTATCAGGCTGACATCAGTTAAAGGCGAAACAAAATAAACCATTTGATAGTTGTCTTCAAATGGGTCCCAACATGTTGAAATCTTCAGCTTTATTCTGTGTACATTCTTTGTCTATGTTTTTTTATCTCTAATTTTCTTACTCCCCTTGACCTAGTTGACAAATGCTTTCTTTTCACTTCAGAATAAGCTATCAGATGATAGAAAAATAAAATTTCTGCATTACAGGATTAGGCAAAATTTTATGCAAGATTAATTGTAGTTATTGTAATCAAACATCACATCTGGCAAGTCCCAGGGCTGGCTCTCTGAATTTAATGAGAATGGTTCTGAGACTTTTATTGTGATTCATCACGTATTCTATTTTTTTAAAAAAATATTATGCCATATTCACCATCTCACTGTGACTGAGTACGGCAGGATGGATAATTTATTTTGGAGGTTAAACAAAAGTTGTAATGGTGGAAATTGAGAATGTTTTCTGTATCAAAATGTGTCTGAAGGTAAATAAGACACAACCATGTATGTGTAATAGAATGTTCTGTCCAGGACCAGAGCAATCTGAAGGCGCTTCTCTACAGGGGGTGTGTGCCTGGGAAGCAGACCTCAGGTCAGTGCAAATCGGGTCAGTTCCCACCACAGCAGGAATTAACCTTCAGGAGCCTCGTGGGCAGCCAAAGACTTCAGACCAGTTCAGTGTATGTGTGTGTGTGTGTTGTATTTCTCTGTGTTAGCCTGAGAGTAAAGAAAAATGTTTTCTTTCTATTTCCTTTCCCACATCTCTATGATTTTTTGAACCAGCTGGGCTTCAGTGGCAGCAATGAAATAACTTTTATTTTATTTTTTTTTAGGGTGAACGTGTTTCTTTTCTTTAAAAAAAAAAAAAGAAGAAGCATTTTCTCATAGTAATTAGAAGTAATATTCTGGCCAACTCATTTTAGCAGTCTACTTTCTATACCTATTTGTCCTAATTCATTTTTTATTTAGGTTTTTTTATAGCACTGTAAATATTCAAATCCCTTAAATACATACAGCACTAGACAAAAGTTATAGTTATAGATTTCTTTTCAGTGCATGCGTGGGGACTTTTTAAAAAAGTACATATATGGAAAAATGATTATTGAGGATAAGACATGGTAGAAATAAAGGTAAAACAATTTTTAAAATGTGGGAGAGGTGGGGAAGGGAGCAATTCCCCTGTTGAGTGTTTTGTGGGGGTCATTTATAGCCTTAGCTAATATGCTTTGTGGATCTGGGCAAGTCAAGCATATTTATTAGTTTTCTATTGCTGCTGTAACATATTACAACAAACTTAATGGCTTAACACATCATATTAATATTTATTATATTACATTGAAGGAGATCAGTATGAGTCTCACTGGGATGAAATCAAGGTGTCTGCTTCTTTCTGGAGGCTCTAAGGGAGAATCCATTTCCTTGCCTTTTCCTGATTCGAGACACTTCCATCATTCCTGGGCTAGTGACCTCCTTCTATTCGTAAAGCCAGCACTGGCAGTCAGACCTTCCCACCTCACACTCCTAGCCCCCCTCTTCTATCTTCCACATGAAAGAAATAATCTCATTTGGCCCATCCAGATAACCTGGAATTATTTCCCTTCAACAAGTCAAGGGATTAGCCAACTTCATTCTATCTGCACCCGTAATCTATCTTTGTCATGAAAATAACATATTCCATAGATTGCTAGAATTTGGACATTGACCTCTTGGGGAAGCCATTATTTTACCTACCACATTGTATCATATAATTCATTCCCTCTAAATGTAGTCATATCTACCCTCTAAATGTAGTCATATATACACACTAGGTCATCGATTTTGAGTCAAAAGTTTAGTTTATTGTATCTCAAACAAGAAGCAGTAGTACAAAAAGCATGCACCAGAAGTGTGGGTACGGTTCTGCCTCTGAACAGGAGCTTGTTTACACCAGCAGCAAAGCGGCCTGGAGAAGTGAGTGGCAACGCAATAACCAAAGGGCTTTCTACAGGTTATTGAGAATTGAATATTTTTCCTTACAGGAAGGGGTCCAAAGCCTGGAAAAAGTGGTGTTGGTGCAAGGTGTGCTGAATATGCTGGATGACAGAGCATTTCCAAGCCCAGCTTCTGGAGCGGGAGTAGTGCTGTTTTGTGACAGGGTTATCTTGCAAGATGATTAGCCTGTCTCTACTGGCCAATCTCAGCTGCTCAATGGCAAGCATCCTTAGAACAGAGAAAATGGCCTGCAAAGGGTAAAAGTGTTTTCTGTCTCTTTAAAACTCTCATACCTTTCTGGAGAACTAGTGAAGTTGAAATGGTTGCTATGTGGGCTACGGTAGACCAGTAGACCATGGCCACTAGCAAGGATGTGGGAGGAACAGGTCTGCCTCAGTGAACTGTTCATACCTGTAGGACGCAGTGGAAGAGAAATATATCTATATATAGCTTTTTCCTTGTATTAAATGAAATACTTTATTGCTGGTAGTCAAGTTAACTCAATCATTTTTACCTACAAATAAAGCTTTCTCATCTTAGGACACGTTATCTATTTCCTAGTCGATACTCAGAAACAGAAATGATTTGCAATTAGCTGACTTACGAGCGAAGAGCAGCTTAACCCCTATCTCTGCAGCCATCAGTAGTTTATGTAATTGTGATTTTCTTCAGTTTCTTTAATTAAGAAAATCAACAATTCCTTTTAGGAGTTGCATGCTCAGGTTGAAGGACTTGAAGCATTGAGCTTGAAGCTTTGATAGGACCCTCACCCTCTGCTGCCTCCATCCCTACCTGTACCCAAATATTCAAAGCTCTCTGTAATCCATATTTTTAGACTTGATTGAAGACCTTGTTGGAAACTTGTGGTCGCTATTTATGAGGGAAGTGGCATAAAATCAGAAGGAGAAAGAAAAACACAAAGCTCATGGAAGATGACTTGTCCTCACATACTCAGGTCACCCTCCATGACACAGTCCACCTTCGTGCAGGGCAAAAACTTAAACGCTGGGGCAATGATGTTTTAAGTTATGTAAAGTGTCTAGAGATAATTCTAAAAGTTTCAATTCTGAAAATTTATTCAGGTATAGATCTTTTACTAAAACACTAAAGCTTTTGTCCAAGTTCATGACATTTTAACGAAGAAAAAAATCCTGCTTAGAGCTCTTCTCTTTTGAGATTAGTTTTGAAATTCAGAACAAGTGAAGATTCATAGTTCAGTTTTGAAATAATATTTGATAGCTGTAAATGACAGAACTCTTTTCCCCTGATGACTTCAAAACCCTTCTAAGAGTAGCCCATGAAACCTTAGAATAATTTTGATAAGAAGCAAATATTATTACCCTTATTTTCTCCCTGGGTAGAAAAGGTGTTAAAAAGGCTTATCTGAGAACATTTCAGGTATGATGGAATGGGGAATAGAATTCATAGTCTAGCACTTAGAATAGTGCATCTGAGGGTTAGAACAGATACACTGTTTTAACTGGTAGATTGTGTCGCCTTTTCAAATTACCAGTCTAATATCACTAAAAATATTATTTCAATACTTTATGAAATTCTTGTAAAAATAATTCAGGATTTTATGAAATTCTAGATTTCCTTATTTATTATTCTTTATGTAAATTTTCCCTGTTGTTTATAAGACTTGTAGGTGTAATTTTTAAAGACAGTTCAGAAATAAAAATAAACACAATATGATGTTTTAGAGTGTTCATGAATAAAGTAATAAATTTTAAAAGCACTGGGGACAAAAAGCTTAATTTCTTTACATTATCTGAATTATTTTCTCTATTGCAACTTTCAGTTCCCTTTTTTTTTTTACACTCACTTGAAGTAGATGGAAAAGGTTAAGTATATTTTTAATCTCTTGGTAATGAAATGTAATCATGTTTACAATGTGCTAAACTTAAAAAAAATGTATATTGAGCCGTTTCAGACCAACGAACAGAACACTAATTACTGAGTAAAATTTATTATTTATTTCTGCTTTCTTTTGAACTGACCTTTAAACTTAATTTTGTCTTATTCTTAATACTCTTAATGAAATGAATAATACCTATAGATAACATTGTTTTATATTAATTTCTACCTATACATGCATAATATAGCTGTGTTTAATTACTTATTATCATGTAATTTGTCTCTTTCTAATAACTTATGTGACATTTGAATCTTGTTCTGTGAACAAATCACTTAGCTCAAGACAATGAATGTAATTTTATAAGTAAAATATCATTGCTTCGTAGTCAGGTAGTCAGTAATATATTTGATCTCAGTAACCACTTAAATAAAATATTTTACTTAATGGTCATAAATGCTAGTGGCATTAAACAGGTGACCACTTTCATTTTTTAAGCATATCATATTTCTACTAATCATTTCCATGTTACTTTTGTGTACTAATTAAGAGGATATCATGGATCTTCTCCCTTCTAAGTTCAAAGGGCATCAAAGTGCAGACAGTTGCATCCTTGAATTAATCATTGCTATTTTTTAATGCACAAAGAACCTGTGTCAAACTCTACAACCTTGATCTTACCATCAGTGCCATAGCATTTCACATTAAAGTACCAGATATTGTCAATTTGTAGTTTACAGATTTAAATAATATACTAATCTAAAATATGCCCTCATTAAAACTATAAAGAAAATCTGATTCCTTATCTGATCAGTACTGAATGATAAAAGGGAACTGACAACTTTTTATACAGAAGAACATGCCAGCATTTTAAATTAAAGTTGGTTATTAAAATATTCCTAGATTTCATAGCTAAAATATTGGAAGGGCAACATCCACATTTTTACTAATTGCAGATATTTGAACTAAATTATTTCCTATCAGTAGGAAAATAATTTCTGTATTCCCACAATACAGAAATGACAAAAACTATAAAGCATGTGGTAAGAAAAATATGTCCCAAGTTGACAAGCTGAGGGCAAAGTGCCAACGCCCTTGCATACTTGGTAACGTCAGTTCAGCATTTTGATGTCTGTGCAGGGGTTTTCCTTTCTGTTGTGGGTTTTTCTGCGTTCCTTAAAACGCTAATGAAGGGCCAGCCAGGAAGGAAGCTGTAAGTGCAAACAAGAGCCAGGAGAAAGGTATTTTTGAGAAAACATTGGCTATAATGTCGTAGAAGATTCGGAGCCAGGATGCGTCACTTTCTGCCTTTGCCATGGATTTTCCTCTTTAGTCTCAGAAACCTTTATCTAATGCTATCTTTAGACTGGGTCATCTTTGAAAAGAAAAAAAAAAAAAAAAGGAAAAACAGGAAGTCTACCCCATAATGTTTCCATTCTGTTTTTTCCTGACCATTCGAACCTCAACACACACAGGTTCCCATGATGCATCTCCAGTTCTCCCACTACCTGAGTCTGGGTCTGTTTGTATATCCACATTCCCAGTCCAATTCGCGGATCATTACTGCGCTGTTGAAACTTAAAAAGGAGTGTAGCTTATTTGATGCATTTTTTTTTTTTGCACTTTATTTTATTTTACTTTTTGTATCAGGATACAAATGTTTGGGCTACCTTGTTTTCATTTCTAAGGTAAAGTTCGAGTTGTAGTTGAGCCCTTCACCCGGGGGCTGGGGTGTGCTGAACGCCCTAACACTGTGCACAGCCGGTAAGATCCCGCCGGTCATCCTCCCACCCCTCAACAGACTTGTGCTTTACTCTCCTGTAGGTGTGTAGTTGTTTATATATTGGTTTCATATTAGTGTTGAGTACACTGGATACTTGCCCCCCCTTTTCTTGAGATACTTTACTAAGAAAATATGTGTTTCAACTACATCCAGGTAAACACAAAAGATTGATGCGTTTTCTTAATCTGTTTTCTCTTGCATGTCAAAGCAACTAAATGGGCTCCTATGAGGCCAAGTGGTTGGAAAAGAAATCTGATACACCTCTGTGCTTTAGACTATAGGGATTTTGTTCTACAAATTACAAATGCCTGCTACAGGACTGTAGTCTTGCTGTTGTTGATGTTGCTGTTTTTCCCAGAGTCGGGGTCTTCCTGCTCTGTCACCCATGGAGGAAGGCAGTGACACAATCACAGCTCACTGCAGCCTCAGACTTCTCGGCTTCACACTTCAGTCTCCCACGTAGCTGAGTAGCCAGGACTACAGGCACATGCATGATTGGATTTTATTTTATTGAGGTGGACTGGGTCATAAACTTCCTGGGCTGAGGCATCTGACCAGGAAAGGATCACCTTTGAGAACAGCCTCTTAGCTGCCGCACTGCATACGTGCTTTCACATGCCTGCCCCCGGCCCCCCTGTTCATTGCCCAGGCAATCTCTACTGGCCTGAGAGGTACTTATTGTCCCCTTGAAAGCATGGTGAGTGAGAAGTCAGGAAGAGCTGCACACCGTGGCTAACAAAGGGCAAACTTTACAGCACAGCAGAACGACTCCAGTGACCTTCTCACCGTTGTTCCCCGTTTCTGTCAAGATCCTCACTGTTGAGGTGTGACAGCTGACAATGTTTAATTTTCCCGAGAATTTGGTACCATAAAATTTAAGTGAGTGACAGTTTCAGTAAATACTATTTTCTATTCTTTAATTTTTTCATAGCATTCCTTTATTATCTTTTTTTAAATGTCATTTTTAATTGATAAATAATTTTACACATTGATCAGGTACTTAGTGATATTTTCATACATATAAATCATGGCAATAAGATAATTAGTGTATCTATCATTTGCCACAAGCATTTTTTGTTCTCTGTGCTGGGAGCATTCAGTAGCCTCTTTCTAGCTATTTGAAAATATTGTTGCTAACTACGGTCATCCTATAGTGGTATAGAACACTAGAACTTATTCTTTTGACTACTTGTAATTTTGCGTGCAGACCTCATCATATTCCTTCCTTTCCCCTCTACTTCCCAGCCTCTGTTATCTTCTGTCACTTTTTAATTCTATGAGATTAACATTTCCAGCTTCCACATATGAGTGCAAACATGTGGTAAGCATTAATTTTAGAAAAGTAAATCATGCTTTTTCTTTTAAGAGATTCAGGATTCAAACTCTACTCTATTTTTTTTTCCCTTTTTTCCCAAAATGGTGCTGAGTCTGAGATTCCAAAGTACCATGGCCTTTCCAAGTCTGGGTTTTCTAATGTGACAAGCAAGGAACTAACATGCTGCCAGCTCTGTCTGTAGAGTCTCTTCCTCATTATTTGGAGCATGGAGTAATTGCACTGGGGAGATTCAGAAATGCCAGGGTCGTTACCGTCTAGGAAGGAAAAAGAAAAATGCTGACTGACTATGGTACTGATACTAAGAGCTGGATTGCTGGAAAACTTGGTTATAGGAAAATTTCTAAACCTACAACCACTAGAAAAGGAGACCAGGGGTCTGAGAAAAATAACTGTGCAGAGGAAAGGATGAAGAAATATGTTTCAACATTTTATTGTGAAATTTTGTACTAATTTTAAGAATTATTTTAAAATGTAGCATAGTTTTAATCCTTTTCCTAAGTAACTCTCTAAAAATGTTCTAGCCTTACTATGTTATTTCTCTTACTTTGTTTTTACCTATTTATATAGAATTCTGACTTGCTTATTTGTAAAAGTTCTGAATGAAATGAGAATACCTTCATTTGAGAGTCATAGGATAATACAGACACAGCTATTGAGAAGTAAGCTTGAAAATACTGCTGTGAATAAAGAAGTACATTTTTCTGAAATAAAAAAGTAAGGCTAAAGAAATGAATTCAGAGGGAAAGACATCAGAATATATTGAGCATTTTCTTTGAGTATGGTCCTGAAAGAGTGTTCTTGAAATGAGTATGACAAGTATAAACAAATTAAATATGTGGCTAATCTCAAACTAAGCCTATTCATTAACCTAGACCCAGACTTAGCAAGATATTTTCCAAAGTTTGGATCAAAAATAGATAAATTAAAAAGAATAAAGTAATAATTCAAAATTACAGAGCTGGCCAAAATGAAAAGCTAAAATTCAAAGTAATTTTCTTGGTTCCTTTGGTAATTAACTGTTCTGTCTGTGTTTATTCTTCCTCCCTCTTGTACATTTTTAGGATGGAGATTCATTTCTACTTAATCTACATCTATTGCTAAATTCATATCCAACTGTTAAGGCTCAGTGCTTTCATATTTTTATTGATGCCTAATTAATTCACATGTTAAGCACCAACACACTTTCGCACTGCTGTTGTTTTATTGCTTACAGTTGACTGAGAAAAAGCCAGAGAGTGGGGAAGGAGAGAGGATGGCTGAGGGCGTGTAGGTCTTCAAGTTCCCCTATGAAGACAACACATTTTTATTCCCTTGGTGTTTGAAATTCTGTTTTCCTTTTTTGTTAACTACCAATGCTTATAGTTTATATTATGTGTGAATACTTTCTGTGGTACAGATTATCATATTTTATGGCAAACAAACTCCTTCTTGCTTAGAAGAGCTGGAGTTAATGGTGATGTTTTTGTTAGGCTGGCAGAAAAATGATGCTGTGAGGAATCAACTCTCATTTTTCATATAATAATTCATGAATGACACATACTGAGGCTTTGTAGAGCCAATTAACAATAAAGAGTAATAACATACTGATTAAATTCTATATAAAGATTTTTTCCCACCCAAGGAACAATACGCACTGAAGGTTAAAGTACCATGTCTTCATGCACCAAAACACATGTGAACAGACGCAGCAGCAACAACAATAGAATGACAACAATAGCAACAGCAACAGCAGCAACAACAACAAAAGCAACAGCAGCAGCAACAGTAACAACAACAACAGCAACAACAAAAGCAACAACAGCAGCAGCAACAACAGCAGCAACAGTAACAACAACAATAGCAGCAACAACAACAACAGCAACAACAACCAAAGCAACAATAGCAGCAACAATAATAACAATAGCAACAACAAAACTTGTGTGCAGCCAGGCACAGTGGCAGACACCTGTAATCCTAGAAATTTGGGAGGCCAAGGCGGGAAGACTTGTGCTCAGGAGTTGGAGACCAGCCTGAGAAAGAGGGAGACTTCATCTCTACTAAAGAAAGAAAAACTAGCTGGGCATTGTGGCAGGTGCCTGCAGTCCTGCTACTTAGGGGGCTGAGGCAGGAAGACAGCTCAAGCCCTAGAGTTTGAGGTTGCTGGGAATTATGATGTCAGAGTGACACAGTGAGATTCTTTTCTCAATAAATAAATAAATAAATAAATAAATAAATAAAAACATGAATGACCCATCTTTGCCTTCAAGGCATCAATAATTCATTGGATTCCCAAGTTCATTCTTTTAGCACTTAAGGGAAGTACCTGTTAGAAGTAATGAAGGAAATCTGCAAAGGTGAAACAAATGAGCAAACAAAAACTCTCCGAGATACAACCCAGTTGCTAACCTATCTTTTTCTCTGCTTTCTTTCACTTCAGTGACTCTGTAACCAGCTAACATACCATATAGCATATTTAATTTTTTTTTATTCTATCTCCTTATAAACTATAATATGAGCTCCATGAGGGCCATGGTTCCTATTTTACTAGGCGCTGTATCTCCAGTTCTTGGCCACACAATACAAGTTTAATAGTAAGTAGTGCATTGGGTGTTTGAATAAACAGACACTTCCTTGTTTTTTTTTTGTTTGTTTGTTTTTTGGCAGTTTTTGGCTGGGGCTGGGTTTGAACCCACCACCTCCAGTATATGGGGCTGGCATCCTACTCCTTAAGCCACAGGCACCGCCCACTACCTTGTTTTTTTTTTTTTTCCTTCTACCTAGAGACTGCAGGAAGTGACAGGACAGGACTGTTATCAATTAATATAATAACATGTAGTGATTAGCTCTGTCAGTATCTAATTGTGGACAACTGTCAGCTGTTGTTTGTATACAACGATGTGTAAATAGAAGTCTTTCTTAAAGACCTGTGACATAGTCTATCAATATATCATAGACTCATGGGACAAGAAATGACACTTGTGAAATGTCGATCATGGAGAATAAATCTGTAAAAGGAATTCAGAAGTAGATGGGCACAGTGACTGATGCCTGAAATCCCAGCACTCTGGGAGACCAAGACGGGTGGATCACCTGAGCTCAGAAGTTTGAGGCCAGCCTGAGCAAGAGGAGAACCCATGTCTACTAAAAATAGAAAAATGAGAAAGGAGGATCACTTGAGCCCAAAAGTTTGAGGTTGCTGTGAGCTATGACGTCAGGGCACTCTACCCAGGATGACAGAAACTTGTTTCAAAAAGTAAAAAAAAAAAAAAAAAAAAAAAAAACCCAGGAATTCAGAAGATAATGGCAGACTCCTGAGATCCAGAACACCAGCTCTTGCTAACTTGGTTTTGGGTGTGTGTGGGTTTGCTTTGGTCTTCAGGTGGATGCTGCTTGTTTGTTTCTAGGAATTCACTTTACCCATGGGGAAAACACAGACGGAAATCCCATATGTCTCTTCTCTTGATTCATTCTTGCAAGAAATGATGTGGTGAGAACATCATTTCTAGTTCAGTCACCTGTCGCCCACTTTTCCTCTAGCGCTATGAACCATTACTGCTTGTCCCAATCCCCTACTTTCTCAATGACAAGCAAGAATGAATTTGTACGTGTTTCCAACATTATTCTTCTGGTGCACAGACTACGTGTACAAACTGCTAGAAACTCTTTCTTTCTTTTTTGGGAAGTTGTTTCTGAATTGGAATCCTTTTATTGCATTTAGCTGCTGGTAGCTGATGCAGTTAAAGAAAGGGGAGATTACAGCACTGTCAATGCAGAATTAAAACTAGGACACATGAAATCCCAGTTTGGGGGCCCAATGGTGAGTCATTGTAATGTGTTAGGAATACTAAAAACAGGATGATCTAATAGCACTGGAATTACACTGGGCACCAGGTCTCAGCAAGCTGATACTTAATTTTTTTTTAAATTTTTAAATTTTTTATTTAAAACAAAGTCTCACCCTTTCACCCTGGGTAGAGTGTCATGGTATCATCATAGCTCACAGCAACCTCAGACTGTATCGTCCTGCCTAAGCCTCCCTAGTAGCTGAGAGAGACTACAGGTGTGCACCATCATGCCCTGCTAGTTTTTCTATTTTTAGTAGAAATGGGGTCCAGCTTTTTCTCAGGTTGGTCTCAAACTCCTGACTGAGCTCAAGCAATCCTCCAGCCTCGGCTTCCGGGAGTGAGCCACCACTGTGCCCAGCCTGAAATTCAATTTTATCTTACTATTTCTGTAAGGTTTTTTGTAGCTAGGTAATACGTATTTTATTTGTTCTTGGAAAATGTTTAAAATCTATAAAATATGTATTATGTTGAAGTATGCTGTTTAAAGCTTTAGTTTAAATACCACTCATTTTTTTCCCCTTACTACTAAATCCACACATTCAGTCAATTTTCTGGGTAACAGGCCAGGTACTGATTAGATATTAGATTCAGTGTGTATGGTAGGGGAAAGAGAAACTAAATGAAGCGTAGTAACATGTGTGTACATGAAAACAATGCAGGGGGTGGAATGAGCATTACTCGAGCATTACTCTAGATTTCAGGTAGATTGAGGGTCCAGTCAGGGAAAGCTGTGCCAGTGGAGTGGGAAATCTGTATCTATGTTGGTGTGCCATATGGGGATCTTTTGTGCCTCACAATTTTTAAAGATCATTAATTCCATTATTTTTCAAAAGAGATCAAAGCACAGTAAGTATATCTTTTTTTAGCTATTTTTTGAGCAACATAATTTAAGTATGCCATGGAAGTTTATCTACAGGTTAAAGTGTGCCATGAGATGAAAAAGGTTGAAAACACTGATCTAGGAGATGCTTTCTAGACAGAAAGTTCTAAAGCAGGAATGAGTTCACTCATACTGAAAATCAGAGGGAAGGTGGATGTGGCTAGAACGTGATGAGAATTGTGGTCACAAGTGAGAGTAATAAGAGATAGTTTAGGTTGAAAGTCAAGGTCCACATCTCATGTGGAGCACTGCAGTTTCAAATACTCCTTAAGTTCAAGACTAGAGAATTGTTACCAATTTCTTCTTGACAAAAGTCTTAGGATGGTATGGACAGAGCTGGCATTCTTAAGGTGTATTTACATCTTCTTAATTTTAGTGAATGGGCTGATTCTGAGGACTCTTTGATAGAAGGATCACTTGAGACCCTGACCCAAAGGGAATTTTAAGTTTTAGTTTTTTAATATATCATCATCTGTGAGATCACAAAATAAAAGATCAAAAAATTTAAAAATACATGAAATAAATCCTAAAACCCCCAACCAAACAATTTGGTCAAAAGCACAAGTTTGAGGAGGCTCTAGTGGTTTTGTCTGATGGCACTCCAAAAGATGTTACATCGAGGAGAAAAGCTCAGGAGAGAGGTAGATATAAAGATGAGAGAGGGGGAGAGGGGGAGAGAAAGAGGGCGAGAGAGAGAGAGAGAGAGAGACTGTGTGTGGATGAGAGAGAGAGAGAGGGAGAGCTGACATATTCATTGAGTTGGGCATTGCATTGAGACCCAAGATGCCTGCAAGTCTGGTGTCTCTCTTGATTACATTTTTTGGGATTTCTGGACATCCCAGTGTTACTAAGGGACTTGGAGAATCTTCTGCTTGATAGGACAACTTATCTGACCTTTAATAATAAGCAATATAGATATATCACTACTAATTACTGCCTCGTTAAATTAAAAAAAAACAAAACTCTTCAACATGGCAGAGTACAGTAGTTTCTCTACTACTAAATCGAAGCTTCCATAATCTGTATACGACTTAGTTTCTGTAACTTTTTATTCTTTCTTAAAAATATTATTTCTTGATATTTTGCATATTGTCTTACCAAAAAATTTCCCGCTGTGAACTCCTAACATGATGATAGGTTTCTGAACATTATCTTAACATTCTCAGTGTTCTGATAACGATCTAGGTTTTCAAGTACTGTTTCAAAAACAAAGGAAAATGTTAAATAAAATAAAGATGAAAAACTTTAAGGAAACATCAGATCAGCAAAGTAAAAGAAAAATAGGGGTGGAAGAAGAAAACTCTATGAACCAAATTGAATGGATGTTAAATAAAGGCTGTCGCAGTGGTCCGGAGAGTTTGCTTTGGACTCAGAGAGCTTCAAATTTTAGACTGCAATAAAATGAAATGATGCCTGTAAAAGATATTAATGTGGTAACTGGTGTCAGAAACTGACATTTATTAAGGTTCTCAGCATTCAGAGCTTTGCATGCCTGGAGAGTAACGTGCACACACATTGTAATGGGAACTTTAATTAATAAATTATGTAAGAGGAGATTGCAAAGCTTTTGTGCTTAGCTGTTTTCACATCGTTCACTGTTATCTACAATGCATTGTTACAAGAATTTAAAGTCCTGTTTCAAGTATTTTGTTTTTATTTTGGGTATGGATATCATTCTGCATAAACTTGTATTTGAAGTTACTATTAAACTTTTCCTGTTGTTATTTATAAATATATGTCACTTTAGGTATAAATTTACATATAAATTGAAACAAAAATAAAATTTTTGGAAACAGAAATATCCAGCTATAATTTAAAGTTTATCTTCCTGTGCTGTGTTTAAGCCAAGACAAATTGAAATGATTCTCTCTTAATAACACCTTATAAAATCTCCTAAAAAGATTTGTGACAAGAGTTAAGCTAATCTAAATTCGTTTGTTTTGACCAAATGAAACACATTTAGAGTAAGTCTGCTGTGTTCTTTTTAAATTATAAGATTCAACTTTGTGGTCTAACATGCGTGTTAGTTATCTCACAGAAAATACATTTGTTATTCTAGCTATCACTTGAAAACAACACCTAGGTAAAAATGAGGAATTTTAGGTGACTTTTTTGTCCTTTTGTAAGTGCTTATATGACAATGTAAACAACTTTAATTTTCTCTACTATAGTGGGAAGACATTTTCCCTCTAAGCTACAAGTGTCTTTTAACTGAAGAGCATGCAACCCCACCCTTCTTTTACTCTTAAAGACGCACTGAGTACCTCTGTTTATCTAACAATTTAACAGAAATAGAAAAAAGAAAAGAAAATTCATGTGAGAAACAAGATTAAAGATTCCCATGAGATTCTGTGTGATTTTACACTAAGATTCCTTCTGAATGGAGAAATAACAATCAAGATTGCAGAATTGTATATCACTTCCAGCTGCCTAGATAGTGCTTCAGTTTCTACCTCCAGGTACAGATGAAGGAAAAATGTTTGGTTACCAAAATTAACTGGTTTTGACTCCTGGCCTTTACTATCTGATTTGTGTGATTTGAAATTATATATTTCTTTTAAGGCTCACCTTACTTGTACGTAAAATTACGAGAATCACAAAATTGCATCATACACGAGAAATGAAAAACCATAGGACCATCAGGGACATAATCACGTAGGATAAGGTTGTTCTCCTTTTGGTTCTTTTCTTTCCATGTCAGTCATTTAAAAGACACTTCTTGGTCAGGTTTCATAACTGTGGTCTATCGTGTCTCACGAGACACAGAGGGAAAGAGAGAAAGAAAAGGGAGAGAGAGAACAGGAAAAGGACTTACGGTAAAATATGTTTGATCTGCATTTTTTGCAATTTGCATTGCTAGTTATGGGATTTACTAAAATTAGTAGAAAGAAGAATTTGAAAGCAAGTAGGTGGAGATAGAAAAACTGCCAATTGGAGATGCAGATTTGTATAGGAGAGAAACTGAAAAATTATCAGGGTAAGAAAGTGCTTTTTGAATTGGAAATACTGTAGTAGGGCATGGAGTTATGCTGATTATTATTTAAAACAGGAGTTAATATGGTCTTTGCTGTGAATTTTTATGTTTAAAACTTGATTTTGGAAATTTAACTGTTCTCCAGATTCTCTGGGCTTCTGAAAAAGTTTGGTGGACCTAAAAAAAAAGAAAAAGAAAGAGAGAGAGAGAGAAATAATCAGGAGAAAACGAATTACTGCAGTTTTACACATATACCTGGAGGGGAGAAAATTAATAAGAATAAAATGTTAAGATGTTGTAATGATGGGGAAAAGTGAAGGAAGAAAGATCACCAAAGAATCCAGGAGCAGAATAAAAAGAGGTCCCAGGATAGTGAAATAATAGAAAGGCCAAGGTAGTGAAGAGTCTATATATAGGCTTCAATCAGCTCTTCCCCTCTTGTTAAAGGATGTGCTTTTTCAGTAAAATTTTCCACATTATTCCTGACTTCAAATTGTTCCTAAATGTATTGTTTTTGCCCATGTATTTGTTAACCATGGAAATTAGAAATACTACTACCAGAACTCACCAAAATTAGCAAATTTGGGATTTTAACTGATTATCAGGATGATTTGTAAACCATATTGTTTAAAATTGCAAATACTAGGAATACATCAAACAGCCTTATTTTGTGAGTACTAATACCTGAATTAATTTATTGGGCTTTGATCAATGAGTGGACCTGCCTTTAGCTTCCTAGATTTCTGCAGGTTCATGTCATCTCTGTCTAATAACTTCAGCAGAAAGACATTTCTTGGTTTCAATATCCATATGTCAAACTTAACATAGCAACTACCACTGCCCAACATTATGTGCATATAAAGCTACATGTATTATATAATAGAATGTTATATATCTGGGCAAGAATTTCCTGGACAAATTTATTCCAAGTGCTGTTAACAAGGGTTATTTGGTAGCCTGGAGGCCGGCTTAATGCCTTTGCTGGGATGGGAATGTCAATGGACTGTTTCCATGTGCTCCGGGAAAACAATGGGAAGTTGTCAGTCCTTTTCAGGCCATCGTCTGACATGGGCAGAGCCTCTTCTCTGGCATATTCTGTTGGTCAAGCAAATTTCTAAGGCCAAACTGAAGTCAAGAGAATGGAAATTAAATTCCTCTTCTCAGTGGGCAGACTTGTGAAGTACTTGTGTCTATCTTCAATCTACTATCCTTGGAATAAATCTTGATAGGATCCGTTTCTGTCTCTGTCATATCCTCACATGTATGTCTGTTGGTGAATAACCTCTCAACAGATCCAAAAGAAAGGAGCATAAAAAAAAGTGCCGTGTAGAAAAATTAAAGTCATAGTTTATAATCACCATCCATAAATAGACATCCATTATCTAAATATCACTCTTCTCCCTAAAGAATCTGGCAAATATCAAGTAAGTTACTTGTTTACAAACTTTCTTCAGATATTAATATAGTGACTTCCTTTCTTTTTTACTTCTGAGAATCTATTTAATTATATGGTCTAAAATTGAAAAAAAGAAGAAATAAGTTTTCCTTTCAATACGCTATAACTTAGAAGACCAATTGATTGATTTTAGGTATATATCCATTTTTAAAGAAAGAAACAAAAATTTCACCAACTTTTTGCAATAATGCCTTTAAATGAAAGGGAATAGTGGCATATTTGATTAGAAGTTTGTGGATATACATGGCTGATCAACCAATGAAAACCATCTCATAAGGACTAAGAATTAATGAGAAAGAAATGGAAATACAATGGTTATGAAGAAAGTGGCACTGTGGATTTGACATTTATAATGGATTAGCTGTTAATTTTTCCTCTTCTATATGTTGCTTTAATAAGATTTGTCAGACCACTGTACAATTTATCTTTCTGCACATTTCTCTTACAGATGATGGATCACTGCATATTATAAGCCAAATGTTCAAATAAAACGAATAAGAGACGTGCCCTCAGCAATAGATGCGTATGAAATAAAGGCCTGGGCCTGGGTAGAATTATAATCATGACACCTATACTGTACCTTCCTTTTTCCAAAAAGGTGTTTATAATTAGGAACAGCATTCCAGTTAAATTCTATTTGGTTTTTATTGGTGGTGGTAGCTCGTGTATAAAACAGATGCTGTGTCCATTTCTTTCTCTTCTCTTTTACTTTTTTGCATCTTTGTTCCTCAATTTTATGTACACACACACACACACACAATCTCTTTTCTGTGTCTTTGTGCCTCTTTCTGTCTTTATTTTATTTGTCCTTACTTATCTCATTTACACTGGTCTATTTATGCCCACACCAAAGATATCCTACCACAGAAGATTATAACTAGAGCAGAGCAGAATCAGTAGACATTTCCTGGGTTATTGTCCACATTGGATGCAGTCCAAGAAAGACGGCCCTTGGTGGAGCTGCAGTTTATGAGGCTAAAGCCAAATTGACAGGAGATCTTGCACACTTTCCTGTGACTGTTTCAAGACTTTGTTAGTCAGTAGTCTCCAGAGAAAAAGACTACTAAGATATCTGTAGACATACAAGCATCCGCTAGTATACACGGGGGATTGCTTTCAGGACCCTCGGTGGATACCAAAATCTACAGATGCGGGAGTCCCTTATATAAAATGGCATCACACTTAATGTAAACCTAAACACACCTTTCTGTAAATCATCTCCAGATTACTTATGACATCTAATACAATGTAACTGGTATTCAAATGGCTGTTTTACTATATTTTCAAAATCTGTATTGATTTTTATTATTGTGTTTTTTTTTTCCCAAATGTTTTTATCCAAGCTTGGGTGAATCTGCAGATACAGAACTTGTGGCTAGGAAAGTCTGACCACAAATCAAGGAGATTTATGATGAGCACTCACTCACGTGCTTGTGGGGACTAAGAAGTCCCATGGTATCCAGATTTCCTGGGGTCTCAGGAAAAAGTCAGTGGTGTAATTGCTTCTGAGGCCAAATCCTGAGAACCATGTCCTGGAATTCAATAGCCAGACAGAAAACCAGGAGCTGTGATGTCCAAGAGCAGGAGGAAATGGATGTCCCAGCTCAAGGAGAGAGAGAGAATTTCCCCTTGTAATCATCCTTCACCTGATTTTTTCTGTTCCAGCCCTCAATGGATTGGATTATACTGAGCCACATTGGTGAACAACCAGGTTCTTTATTCAGTCCACTGATTCAAATACCAATCCTTTCTGGAAAAAGAAAATGATCTATTCTTGTTCCTAAAACCAGAAATTGCTGCACTGGAATGTTTTCTAAAACATCATTAATTTATTAAGGAAATAAATAAGTAAATCATGGTCCTATTCCTCATACTGTTCCTTGATACGAACACTGAAAACACTTCCCATTCGCAGGTGCAGTTCACACAGGACATCAGATTCATACCTGTCCAGTTTGTGACTCTCTCTTTGACTAGAGATAGTGAATTTAAAATATTGTCTTTACATTTTAACAGATAAAACTTGTTAAACCTTTTTGTTCCCCCCTAGGAAAGTGAGCAAATGCCAAACCATGCAAGATTTTGCAGATATATTTAGGACATTTATGGTTCCCCGTCAGCCCAGGGTGAAAAAAGCAGATAGTTTCTGAAGCATTTGATTATGAAAATCATCTGGGAGCATTCTTTGAAAGTACAAATTCCTACTCTGTCATCCAAGACATACTGAATCAGAATTGGGGGGCAGGGAAGAAGTGGAGAGAGAGGCTGAAAGTGTCCTAGTGAATTTTTTGGTCAGTCACATCAAGAACTACTAAGGAAGAGAGGGCTGCCATTCATCAGACCATCTTCCATCTGCAAGATAGAAAAGAAATAACCCAAAAGATAAAAATCAGAAGATAGAAGGTAACATGTGACCATTAATAAAGAAAACAGAAGATCACTCTGTTTAGCTCTTAATATATGTTGTTATAGGCTCGATTCACAATTGCCAAGACTTGGAAGCAACCCAGTGCTCGTCAACCCATGACCGGATTAACAAACCATGCTGTGTGTATGCATGTAGTCACACATACACACCACGGAGTACGTTCAGCCATAAGAGAAGATGGAGACTTTAAGTCTTTTGTGTTTACCTGGATGGAGTTGAAACACATTCTTCTAAGGAAAGTGTCTCAAGAGTGGAAAAAAGTGTACTCAATAGTGATGTGAAACCACTGTAGAAACAACTGCATGCCCACACAAAAGAAAAACACAGGTATAGTCTAAAGAGGAGGAAGGAAGAGGAGGGGAGGGGAGTGGAAAGGAGGGAAAGTGATTGGGGAAATCTCATGGAAAGTGCACACTGTCAGGGTGTTCAGCACACCTCCTTTAGTAAGGTGAAGTTCAAGGGCTCAACTGCAACTTGAACTTAGAAATGAAAACAATGTAATCTAACATTAGTACACCCATATTAATTGAAATAAAATATATATACATATATGCGTTACTTAACATTCTAATTTTACATAGGTTATCTCATAATTCTCAACTAAACAAAACATATGCAACAGATATTAACGCCATCTTTCTCTACCTATTACAAAGGAGAAAATTAATGTTTCAAAGAGATTAAATAACTTACTCAAGGTATCAGAGCTAGTAAGGGGCAGAATGTGTTTTTACCCCAAACAGTCTGACTCTCCACCTGTATTCTTAACCACTGAGCTAGGCCATGGTATCTATAAAATATTTTATACAATATGCAAGTGAATTAAATTTTTGTGTTGGATCACACTTCTTCACAATGTCAATTTCTGTTGGTGAAAGGGTGTCTGCTATGCTAAGAAAATTGTGCCTAGATGATAGGACGATTACTGGTAAAGGCAATTACTTCTAAAGAATAATTTGGGGGTATTTTCTGGGAAGTGACCAATAGGTTTTTGGAATTATATATGCATTTATTGGCCTGACTTTGAGAATTTTCCAAAGCTATATGGTACATCTAATTTGTAACAGCTCCAGCAGCCTGTAGGGTTTCTTCCATTAAAGAATATAAACTGTGATTATAGCCTATTGAGTAAACTGTGTTGTCAGGATTTTTATCTTGATTCTCTGTTAGATAAAGAAATTTACATACACATTTATAGTGTTCATAAGGTTACTGGACAGTAAAGATCAGTAGAAAAAAGAAATGACAAAGATGTCTTTATGTATGTTTTTAGAAAGGTCATCTGAAACAGAAATTTGTCACTTAATTTTCTTCAGGTAGTCTGCTTAATTTCTTTTTCTTCTTAAAAAAATAATTAATATAGTATTACATCCCCAATCATAGTAGGTAGTATTGTCATAAGACAGCTTTTCGGAATCAGTATAGAACTCTGATTGTTGGGGTAATGGAGAAGGTCTATACATGAATTATTCAAAGGCTTATATAATCAGTACAGCATTCAAATTAAACCTCAGAATGTGCAAATTAGGCAATTATTCACAAAAAATTATTAACATTTTAATTTTTCGGAGTTCAATGTGACATTTTGCATAGCTTTGCTTAAATAGATCATGAACACTGCAATTAGAGCCACAGTTCCATATATAAGGACTAGGTGAGTTTGGAAGAGTGCTTGTTAGTCTGTAAGTATTATTGTGGAATTTTTTTAAAAAACTAATAAGAAAAAATATTGATGATTCTGCAAATGTGAGCATGTGTCTGACTAGTTGAACTTGTCTATTAGAATCAACCAGATATCTTGAAATCTGAACTTAATCACTTGTGATGCTCCACAACACCAGTTCAACACCAGTGACCACTTGTGATGCTTCAACACTTGTGACACTCCACAACACCAGTTTCCTTGGAGAATATAAAGTCCACAACAAGATAGCTTCCCACATGCCAGACACACAATCTATACCCATCCTTGTGTTTAGCACATGGTATTAATTCAATTAAAAAAGAATATTTTTATTCGTCAATGGTTTAGCATAGAAATAACAAGACCCTGAATTAGGTCAGTGACAGAAGCAGGATGAGTTGTATTTGGGTGTAAGAAATGATGGAATAACTGATTTTTTTAGGGGAAACAGAGGACATTTTATCATATCAAAGTAGGTATAATACAACTGAACAACTTAGGGAATTCAAGAAATAACCAGAAGCTTCTCCCAAAACAAACTCTGCCAAGGTGCTTCATGATGAGCTTAAAACCAAGCCAAACACAATAGGAAAAACAAACTAAAAGAAAAAATATTAAAAGCAAAGTAAAACCTTAAGCAAAAGTTTTAATTCTTCCCTAAAGTTCCAGAATCCAACTACCTACTGCTGTCCTGTCATTAAATATATGTGGGTACTTTGGCTCAGCTACTGCTTTGGGGAAGAGGCATAGCCTACTTAGGTGATAAAGACTAGAGAGATTCTTTTTCTCTTCTCTTCTCTTTTCTATTCTTTTTTCTTTCTTTCTTTCTTTCTTTCTTTCTTTCTTTCTTTCTTTCTTTCTTTCTTTCTTTCTTTCTTTCTTTCTTTCTTTCTTTCTTCCTTC
>CAUYQV010036889.1:0-13534 GCA_963574575.1 Galagoides demidoff
AACTGAGAAAATGACATGAAGGCTGTGTTGATCAGTTTGATGGAAGTATTTCAGATTGCATGTGAAAACCCCACACTGTACCCCAGAAGTGTATTAATGTGTACATAGTTATCATTCAATAAAAAAATTAAAAAAAAATTAAAAAAAAATAAAAATTAACTAATTGTAACTAATAAAATATCTGGTAGAATTCAGCTATGAATCTCTGTGTGGTTCAGGGTTTGTTTGTTTCCTCCTCCTCCTTCTTCTTCTTCTCGATATACGTTTCAACATTTCTTAAACCTCACTACTTGTTTGTCCATACAGGATTTCTTCTTCTTGGTCTGGGCTTGGCAGGTTGTGTGTTTCTAAGAATTTGCCAATTTCTTCTAGGGTTTCTGCTGGTTTTATATAGAGACTTTCACAGTATTCATAGATGATATTTTGTATTTCAGCATTATCAGTGGTGATGTTTCTTTTTCAATTTCTTTCTTCTTTTTATTATTGGGGATTCATTGAGGGTACCAATGTCCAAGCTACACTAATTACATTTGTCAAGCAAATTTCCCCTTATATATATGTTCCTCCCCAAGAGGTGTGCCAAACACTGTTACACCCACCCCCCTCCCTCCTTCCTTCTTTCCACTCTCCTGTTCCCCTACCCTCTACCATGTACTAGATCATTAGTAATTGTCCTCATATCAAAATTGAGTACATTGGATTTTTGTTTCTCCATTCTTGTGATGCTTTACTAAGAAGAATGTGTTCCACCTCTATCCAAGTTAGTACATATGATGTATAGTCGCCATCTTTTTCAGTGGCTGAATACTATTCCATGGTATATGTATACCACAGCTTGTTAATCCATTCCTGGATTGGTGGTCACTTTCGCTGTTTCAACATTTGGCTATTATAAATTGAGCTGAGATAAACAGTCTAGTGCAAGTGTCCTTATTGTAGAAGGATTTTTCTTTCTTTGAGTAGATGCCCAGTAATGGGATTGCAGGATCAAATGGGAGGTTCAATTTGAGTTCTTTGAGGAGTCTCCATACTTTCTTCCAAAAAGTCTTGGAAGAATCAACATTATTAAAATGTCTATAATTGTGGGCAGCGTCTGTGGCTCAAAGGAGTGGGGTGCCAGCCTCATATGCCAGAGGTGGCAGGTTCAAACCCAGCGCCAGCCAAAAACTGCAAAATATAAAAATAAAAAAAAAAGAAAAAGAAAATGTCTATACTTCTCAAAGCAATCTACAGATCAATCCAATCCCTATTAAAACACCAACATCATACTTCCAAGACTTGGGAAAAAATAATTCTTCATTAACCAGAAAAAAAAAAAAAAAACATATAGCTAAGGCAATTTTTAGTAGTAAAAGCAAAGCTGGGGGTATCAGCCTACCAGACTTTAGGCTGTACTTCAAGGCCATAGTGATCAAAACAGCATGGTATTGGCACAAAAATAGAGACATAGACATCTTTTAAAATTTCTTATTAAGGTTATTTGAATCATTTCTCTTCTATTTTTGGTTAACCTGGCTAGTGGACAAACTACAATGTCTGACAATTACTTTTGTGAATTCATCCTAGAAAAACTGTTACATACCCGAATGCTCTATATTACTAGAGTGATCTTCAAAGTACTCCTCTTGGGAAGCTATGCACCAACACAAGGGCCTAGTCCACCTTTGAAAGCAATTTTGGGACATTTTCTGGGATGGCCAACAGAACTGTCATATCACTATGAATGTCCTGAATGTCATTAAAATGTTTTCCTTTCAATATTTCCTTCATCTTTGGGTAAAGAATAAAAGTTATTGAGGGTCTGATAAGGTGAGTAGGGAGGGTGGTCCAATAAAGTTATTTGTTTACGGGCTAAAATAATCACTCACAGACAGTGCTGTGTGAGCTGTGCATTGTGATGATGCAAAAGCCCACCTTTTGCACACAGCTTTCTCATGCCCAGATTTTCAGTTAAGATTTTCTTGCTTCTCTTTCAATGTTTATTTAGTCTTCCATCCTTCTCATAGTCACTCAAAAATTTTGATACACAAATCAACAAGTTTTTATACTGTTTTTATCAGTTCTGCACATAGTGGCAAGTTTGCAAACTTAATCATCAGATCTCTTATTTTGTATAGCCTTTCTTTTTTTTTTTGTTTAAATTTGGTATTAATGTGGGGTACATATAACAAGGTTATATTAGTTTGCTTTCGTAAAGTTCAATTCTGAGTTGTAGTTGTGTCCTTTACCCAGAAGATGTGTCACATACCCCTACATTTTACCTGATAGGTGATAACTTACCCAACACCTTTCCTACCTTGAATTTAATTGAGTTTTTTTCTCCTGTGGGCATATATTTGTTAATCTAATATTTCCAATTTAGTACCAAGTACATGTGACTTTTGATATTCCATTCCTGTGATACTTTGCTTAAGAGAATGTTTTCAAAATCAATCCAGATTGTTAAAAATATGTAGAATGTCCAAATTTTATGGTCGAATAGTATTGCATGGTATACATATACCAGAATTTATTAATCCATTCATGTGCTGAAGGGCACTTGGGTTGTTTATAAATCTTTACAAATGTGAATTGCGCTGCTATAAACATCCAAGTGAAATGCCCTTATGGTAAAATATCCTTTTGGGGGGAGGTAGATACCTAGTAATGGGATTGTAGGATCAAATGGTAGGTATACTTTCAGTTCTTTGAAGAATATCCATACTTCTTTCTATAGAGGTTGTATTAGTTTGCAGTCATGCCAATGGTGCATGAGTGTTCTATTTTCTTTGCACCTACGCCAGCATCTATTGCTTTGGGGCCTTAAATATGAGACATTTTCACTGAGATTAGGTGATAGCTATCTCAAAGTTGTTTTGATTTACATTTTCTGTAATAATTACATATGATGAACATTTTTTCATGAGTTTGTTGGCGTTTTGTCTATCCTCATGAGAAGTTTTCTTGTGTATGTCTTGACAAGATTTTAATGGTGGTTGTTTCACCATTTCTTACTGATTTTCATTGGTTCTTTGTAGATTCTGTTTATTAGAATTTTGTTAGAATGTAGCATGAAAATATTTCCTATTTTGTAGGCTGTCTCTTTGCTGTGCTAATTGTATCCTTAGCTGTGCAGAAGTTTTTTTTTATTATTATTGTTTGGGGTTCATTGAGGGTACAAAGAATTAGGTTAGACTAAATTTGTTAGGTGAAATCCCTCTAATAATTGTGTCCCCCTCATAAGAATGAGGGGGACATAATTTCCCATTCTGAAGGCTGTGTTTTGTTACTGTGTGCCAAACACAGTAACTCCCATCCCTCTCCCTCCTTCACTCTCCCCATTCCCTCATTACCCTGCCCCCAACCTTGAATTGATATGAGCTTTTCTTTTATGACAATCTGTATTAAATCATCTATTGGCTTCATGTTAGGATTGAGTACTTTGGTTACTTCATTGTCTATTCTTGAGATAATTCAATAAGAAGTATGTGTTTCAACTCTATCCAAGTTAATAAAAAATATGTAAAGTCTCCATCTTTTTAAATGCCTGAATAGTATTCCCTGGTATCCATATACCACAGCTTGCTAATCCAGTCCTGGGTTGGTGGGTATTTAGGCTGTTTCCACACTTTGGGCATTGTAAATTGTGGATGTGATAAAAATTCTAGTGCAAATGTCTTTATGATAAAAGGATTTTTTTTCTTCTGTCTAGTAATGGGATTGTAGGATCCAATGGGAAGTCTAATTTGAGTTCTTTGAGGATTCTCCATACTTCCTTCCAAAAGGGCTGTAATAGTTTCCAGTACCACCAGCAGCGTAAAAGCATTCCCTTCTCTTCACATTCATGCCTGCATCTGCAGCTTTGAGATTTTGTGATGTGGGCTATTCTCACTGGGGCTAGTTGAGTTCTCAGTATTGTTTTCATTTGCATTTCTCTGATGATCAGGGATGATGATTTTTTTTTCAAATGCTTATTAGCCATCAGGCTGCCTTTGTCAGAGAAGGTTCTGTTCATATCTCTTGCCCAGTGGTGAATGGGATTGCTTACTCTTTTTCTTTTTGTTGATTAATCTGAGTTCTTTGTAGGTTCTTGTTATCAACCCTTTGTCAGATTCAGACCCTGAAAATATCATTTCCCATTCTGAAGGCTGTATTTTTGTTTCGCTTATTGTATCCTTAGCTGTGCAGAAGCTTTTCAGCTTTATTAAGTCCCATTTGTTAATTTTTATTGTTGTTGGGATGGTCATTGAAGTCTGTCAAAAAATTGCTCCCCAGTCCAACATCATCAAGAATTTTTCCCAGACATTCTTCTAAAATGTTTATCATTTTGTGTCTTAGATTTAAATATTTTATCCATCTTCAGTCAATTTTTGTAAAGTAGGGAAAAGTGTAGGTTGAGTTTCGGTATTTTACATGTGGTGATCCAGTTCTCCTGGCACCATTTGTTGAATAGGGATTCTTTTCCCCACAGTATGCTTTTGTTTGGTTTGTCAAAGATTACATGGCAAGTAGAGGCTGGTTTCATCTTTCGGTTTTCTATTCTGCTCCATCCATCTATGTTTCTATTTTTGTGCCAATACCATGCTGTTTTGATCACTATGGATGTATAAAATAGCCTGAAGTTTGGTAGGGTGATGCCTCTGGATTTGTTTTTGTTACTAAAAATAGCCTTACCAATGCTGTATTTTTTTTTCTGGTTCTATGCATTAATTACTAATTTTTCAGTACTTCAACTATGATGTCAATATTTTAACGGGGATTGAATGGAATCTGTAGATTGTTTTGAGTAGAATATACATTTTGACAGTGTTGATTCTTCCCAGCTAAGAGCATGGTATGTTCTTCCATTTATTAATATCTTCTTCAATTTCTTTTTTTAGGGTTTCATAATTCTCTTTGTAAAGATCCTTCACCTCTTTTGTTAGATACGTTCTTAAGTATTCCATTTTATTTGAAGCTACTGTGAAGAGAATTGTGTCCTTGATTTGCTTCTAAACTTGGCTGTTATTGGCATATACAAAGGCTACTGATTTGTGGACATTGATTTTGTACCCTGATGCATTATTGTATTTCCTGATCATTTCCAGGTGTTTTATTGTTGAGTATCTGGAGTTTTCTAGGCATGAGATTATATCATCATCAAAGAACTAAAGTTTGACGTCTTCTGCCCCCATTTGAATGCCCTTTGTATGTTTCCCTTGCCTTATTGCATTGGGTAGAAATTCCAGCACAATGTTGAATAACAGTGGTGTTAGTGGACAGCCATGTGTGGTTCCAGTGTAAGTGGAAAAGCTTTCAGTTTTATGCCATCCAGTATGATGTTACCTGTAGGTTTGTCCAAGATGGCTTCAATCAGCTTAAGAAATGTGACACCTATGCCTATTTTCTTAAGTGTTCTTGTTAGAAAAGCATGCTCAATTTTATCAAATTCTTTTTTATGCTTCTATTGAGAGAATCATATGGTCTTTATGTTTTCTTCTCTTGATATGGTGAATTGCATTTATGGACTTATGTATGTTAAACCAGCCTTGCATCCTTGGGATGAAGCCTATTTAATCATGATATATAAGTTTTTATGTGTGTCTGTAATCTATTAGCTAAGATTTTGTTGAACATTTTGCATCAATATTCATTAGTGAAATTGGTCCATAGTTCTCCTTTTTAGTTGGGTCCTTTCCTGGTTTTGGAATCAGTGTTTTCATTGCTTCATAGAATGAGTTGAAGGTTCCTTCTTTCTTAATGTTTCATAACAGGTTCTGCAATATAGATACAAGCTCATTTTGAAGATTAATAGAATTCTAATGTGAAGCCATCTGGTCCCAGGCATTTTGTTGTTGTTGTTGTTGGAAGGTTTTTTATTGTTTCTGCATCTCAGTGCTTGATATTGTTCTGCTCAAGAGATATATTTCTTCCTGGTTAAAGCTAGGGAGATGGTATGACTCCAGGTATTGCCCCATTTCCTCCACATTGTTAAATTTCTGGGCATAATTTTTTTTTTGTAGTAGTAGTAGTAGTCAGAAATAATCTCTTGTATCTGTGTTATTGGTTGTTATTTCCCACTTTTTGTTTCTGATTGAGGTTATTAAAGATTTTCTGTTTCTATTTCTATTTAATATGGCCAGTGGCTTATCAATGTTGTTTATATTTTCCAAGAACTAACTTTTAGTTTGATTAATTTTCTGAGTGATTCTTTTGTTTTCAGGTTCATTTATTTCTGGTTTAATTTTGGTTATTTCTTTTCTTCTGATAAGCTTGGGATTAGATTGCTTTTCCTTTTCCATTTGTTTAAGACGATTCATTAAGTTGTTGATGTACTCACTTTCTGTTTTTCAGATGTAGCCATCTAATGTGATAAATTTCTCTCTTAGGACTGCTTTTGCAGTGTCTCACAGATTTTAGTAACTTGTGTCTTCATCGTTGTTATGCTCAAGAAGGTTAATTATTTTATTCTTTATTTTCTTAACTAAACTGTCAATCTAAAAGTTTAGTTTATTTCAGTTTCCATGCCTTTGTGTGGGGATGAAAATTTTTGTTGGGGTTGAGCTTCACTTTTATTGCCTTGTGGTCTGAGAATATACAACGTATAATTTCAATTCTTTTGATTTTGTTGAGGTTTGATTTGTGTTCTAGGATATGATCTATTTTGGAGAATGTTCCTTTGGCTAACAAGAAGAATGCATGTTCTTTAGCTCTGGGATGGAGTGTTTTGTATATGTCTATTAAGCACAATTGTTCTATGGTCATGTTTAAGTCCTTTGTATCTTTGTTTAGTTTCTGTTTAGAGGATCTCTCCATCTCTGAAGGAAGCATGCTAAAGGTCCCTACTATTCTTGTGTTATAGGATATCATATTGCTGAGACTAATTATTGTCTGTTTCTAGAATCTGGGAGCATTTAAGTTGGGTACATAAATATTTAGCATTGAAATGTCCTCTTGTTGTATTGTTCCCTTGACTAATATGAAGTGTTCATCTTTGTGGTTTTTTTTTTTTAATTTTATTTGCTTTAAATGGACTTGTATCTGAAGATAAGCTTGCAACCCCTTCTTTCTTCTGATTTTCATTTACCCAAAATATTGTCCATCCCTTAATTCTGAGTCTTACTTTGTCCTTCAAAGATAGATGTTTTTTTCTTCAGGCAGCATATGGATGGATGGCTTGTACTTTTTTATCCAATCAGTCAGCCTACGCCTTTTCAGTGGGAAATTCAAAACATTAACATTTATTGAAAGAATTAACAAATGTTGTGGAGTTCTATTCTTCTTATTTTGTGAAAATCCATTGCTTAGTTTTATCTTTTGCATCATTAAAGATGCTAGGTTTCGTCCTTCATTTCTGGATGTTTAGTTTACTAGTGGTCCATTTTGATGGTTATGTGGAGAATAGGTCTAAGAATTTCATGTAGAGCTGCTCTTGTTGTGACAAACTTCATCAATGTTTACATATCAGTAAAAAAATTAATTTTTTCATCATTTTTTTTTTTTTGCAGTTTTTGGCCAGGGTCAGGTTTAAACCCTCCACCGCTGGTATATGGGGCTGGTGCCCTACTCCTTTGAGCCACAGGCGCCACCCAATTTTTTCATCATTTTTAAAGTTTAGCTTAACAGGATATAGACTTCTGGGCTGAAAATTATTTTGTTTAAGTCAGTTATAAGTAGATGATCATTGTCTTCTGGCCTGAAAAGTTTCACTTGAGAAGGTCCCTGTCACCCTAATGTATTTAATCTTGCAGGTCAATTAGTGTTTGCTCCTGGATGCTTGCAGAATTTTCTGTTTTGTTTTGACTTTGGGCCTGTTCATGACAATGTGCCTTGGAGAAGCTCTGTTTGCGTTGAGACAACTTGGAGTTCTATATCTCTCTGAAAGTGGTGTGTTGAAATCTTTGGTGATACTTGGGAAATTTTCATTTGGGGAATTCTTTCTTTTCTGGGGTACCTGTAATTTGTATGTTTGAATGCTTCAGGAAGTCCCACAATTCTCTCAGTGAGCATTCTACTTTCTCAGTATTTTCTTTCTGTCTCTTTAATTGCCTGTGTTAGCTCAAGAATCTCTATTTCTGAGATTCTTTCTTCTGCATAGTCTAATCTGTTGCTGATACTTTCTACTGTACCTTTAAGTTCCCTGATTGACTACTTCAATTTCCTAAGTTCATTTCCATCCTTTCTACATTCTTCATATTGTTCATCTTTCATTTTATTCTGTTTTTGGATTTCCTTTTTGTTATGTTCCAATTTCTCAGCAATTTCCTTCATTATTGTTTTACCATGTAGATTTTAAATTTCTTTTCCATTATTTCTAACATTTATTTATAGGTAGGATCCTCTGCAGTAGCTACTTCATGATCCATTGGGGAGATTGCTCAGTTCTGGTTTTTTATGTCACCAGGATTTTTCTGCTGTTACTTCCTCATGACTGTTTTCCTTTTGTCTGTTTCCTTCCTCCTCTTTAAGTTTCCATGTCTCTGACCTAGGATTTTGATGAGTCTTTTTGGTATAGGACCAAAAGAAAGAGAAGAGCAAGAAAGGATGGGAAAGATAAAAAACAAGATAAAAGATAAAGGAAATTGGGGAGTAAAAGAGAAGATTTACAAAAAAGAAATGAGGAATAGAAAGGAAGAGAGAGGAGTAATAGTGGTGTACATTTGGGTACTTTGACTCACAGCCACAAATCCCAGACTCTGGGGGGCTAGGATGAGTGGATCCCTCAGGTCAGGAGCTCATTTAGAGCCTGAGAAGACACTAGATGCCACCTCCATGAAATAGAGAAGAAAAAAAAAATAGTATAAATTAAAAGAAACAAATAAAAAAACCTTAAAGGATAAAATTAGGGAAAATAATAGCAGGGGAAGAAAAAGTATCAAGAATGTAGAACTTTTTATCATAGAATGAAACAATAAAAAATTATAATAATTGAAAGAGAAAAAGGAAGAATAAAAAAAGAAGAATATAGGGTGAAATAAGTTGGAAAATAATTTGTAAAAAGGAATATATATATATCTTGCCATATATTCCCTGGGAACGGGTTGTCTTCTATGGTATGAGATGCTAATCACAATGCTGATACAGCTGCATAAGATATATACTGGAGACTTCTGTCTTGCCAAGAGACCTGGTCCCATCTTCCTGACATCTTTGCCCTGAAATACCACGAGGTTGGATCCTGAAGCTCTCCTCAGCCCACTTAATAGACACAACTCAACCATTCCAAACTGTATCCCTTGGTCACACAATGGCTTTCCCAAGAAAGCATGTGTCACCTGTATCTCCTCAGGATTGGCTGCCCAGTGGCTTAGAGCTGAACAATAAAAACTCTACTCCACCTGGTGGCTCAGTCTTGGCCACTGGACACAGTTCAAAATCACTTGCTCTCTCACCCAAACTCTTCCAAGGTAACTGAAGCAAGTGCCCAAGTCCAGAAAAAAAAATTAAAAAAGAAAATTAAAAACCTCTGGGCAGGCCTTCTTTGCTTATTAACTGTCACCACCACCACCATACTGGCTGGCCACTGTCAGCATACATATGCTTGGCCTTGTGCTGCTTTTCTACTGTTTCTGTCCCTTTTTGGTGTCCTGAAGTCTTCCACTGCTTCCCTGTACCCTTGAAGGAATGTTTTTGGGCAAATTCCACAAGACACCAATGCCTGGAGTCTTTTCTCCACAATCTCACCATGAACAGCTACAAAGATGCTGTCGCTTATGCACCATCTTGCTCCATCCTCATCTAGAAATGTTTTAACTTGATCAGGTGGAATTTATTTATTTTTGTTTCTGTTATCATTACCTTGGTGTCTCCATAAATTCTTTCCCCATGTCAATGAGTGTAAAATTTTTTCCCATACTTTCTTCTTGGGTTTCCATGTCTTAGATTTAAATCTTTTATCTATTGTGTGTTTCTAAGTAGTCAGAACAGCAGGTTCAGTTTCAATCTTACTTGTGTTTCACCAGTCCTCAGAGAACTATTTATTAAATAGGGGCTCTTTTCCCCACTGTATAATTTTGTTTTCTTTGTCAAAGATCAGACAACCATATGAGGCTGGTTTCATCTCTATATTCTCTGTTCTGTTTCATAGATCTTTGTCTCTATTTTTATGCCAATAAGATGCTTTTTTATCATTATATACTTGTACTAGAGCTTGAAGTCTTGTAGAGTGATGCTTCGGGATTTGTTCTTATTTTGTGGCATTGTGTTGATTGTGAGTTTGTTTTATGACTTCTATCAACTTCAAGAATGTCTCATCTTTGCCAATTTTCTTAAGTGTTCTTATCAAAAAAGGATGCTGAATCTTGTCAAATTCTTTTGCAGTATAAACTGAGAGGACCCTATGGCCTGATTTTACTTCTGTTTATGTGGTGAATTACATTTTTAGATTTGTGTATGTTGAACTACCCTTGCATCCCTAGGATGAAGTTCACTTTGTGGTAATGAATTACTTTTTGATATATAGTTTAATCCTTTTTTCTAAGATTTTATTGAATATTTTTGTGTTGATATTCATTAATTAAATTAGTTTGCAAGGGTTTTGCATTGTTGAGTCCTTTCCTGGTATTGGTATCAGGGTGGCATATGCTTCATAAAAGAAGACATGGAAGGCTCCTTCTTTCTCAATGTTTTGGGATAGATTCAAGTTATTCTATGAAGGTTTGGTAAAGTTCTAATGTGAAATTATCTTATCGGGGGCTATTTTTGTTGCTGTCATTTGAAACTTTTTCATTGTTTCAATTTTGGTGCTTGATGTTCATCGGTTCAAGAGTTCTATTTCTTGGGGGGGGAGGGGAAAGATGGCCAACTGAAGCCAGCCTCTGACAGATGCTCCTGTCAATTATAAACATTTAAGCACCCAACCAGAATGTGCCTCAATTTATAAGAGAGACTCCAACAGACATAAGCAATGTGATTTCCTCTAGCACCATAATAGTTGGAGATTTTAACACCCCTTTGGCAGTGTTGGATAGCTCCTCAAATAATAAGCTAAGCAACAAAATTTTAGGCTTAAAAGTAGACATTCAAAATTTGCATTTAACAGATGTCTACAAGAACACACAAAGTAAGGCAAATAGACAGCCCTAAAAATGGGAAAGTATTTTTTCAAGTTATATTTCTGACAATGGTCTAATAACCAAAATCCACAGATAATTCAAACTTATTAATAAGAAAAAAAGTGACCCCATTTCATTGTGGGCAAGAGAAATGAGCAAAAGCATCTCTAAAGAAGACAGGCTCATGGTCTACAGACACATGAAAAAATGCGTATCATCTTTAATCATCAGACAAATGCAAACCAAAACCACTCTGAGATACCATCTAACTCCAGTAAGAGTAGCCCACATCACAAAATCCCAAAACTACAGATGTTGGAGGGGATGTGAAGAAAAGGGAACACTTCTGAACTGCTAGTGGAAATGTAAGCTAGTATGTTCTTTTTGGAAGGAAGTTTGGAGAACATTCAGGGATCTAAATATAGACCTGCCATTAGATTGTGCAATTCCTCTTCTAGGTATATATCCAAAGGACCAAAAATGATTTGACAATAAAGATATTTGCACCATATTGTTCATTGCAGCTCGATTCATAATTGCCAAGTCATGGAAGAATCCCAAGTGCCCATCAACCTATGAATAGATTAATAAATTGTGGTATATGTATACCACAGAATACTATGCAGCATTAAAAAATGGTGACTTTGCCTCCTTTATGTATACATGGATGAAGCTGGAAAATATTCTTCTTAGTAAAGTATCTCAGGAATGGGGACAAATATCCAATGTACTAAGTACTACTATAAACCAATTTATAATCACTGACACTTGCATATGAAAAATGAAACACAACGATAGCCTAGGATGAATAAGGGAAGGGGAGGGTGAGGGGAAGGGAGCAGAGTGGGTCAATAAAGAGAGGGTTAGTAGGGGGACCACACCTATGGAGCATATTGCAAGTACAAGTTGGATCTATCAGGTGTAGAACACAAATGTCTTAACGGTGTAATTGGGTAAATGAGGTGAAGGCTATGTTGATGAATAGGATGTAAGCACTCCAATTTGTACAAATAATCAACACATTGAATCCCATAATGGCCTAAATGTATTCATGATCTATGTACAAATGACTTAATAAAAAAATAATGATCTCAGACTGAAAGGGCATTATGCTACATTTCTGATCAAAGAACAAGAGAATTCTCAGGATTGTGAGACAAAAAATGTATCTGAGAAATTACAAAGGTAATAAAAACAAAAGACAACAACAAAAAAAGCATTCTATTTCCTTTGGATTGTGTCTAGGTAGGAAGTGCAATTATAGGAATTTATCCATTTTCTCCATGTTTTCAGATTTCTGGGCATAGGGATTTTTGTAGTGTTCACTGACAGCATTTTGTGTTTCCGTGGCATCTGTTTTTAGTTCCCCTATCTTGTTCCTGATTGAGTTTATTAGTGGTCTTTTTTATTTCATTTTTTAAAAAATTTTCTCCATACTTGTACATATGTTTAGTTGGTTTTCACTTTTTGCCTTCACAAAATTAAAAAGGCTTAAAATTTAATAATAACAAGGTTTAAGATAAAAACTAGAAACAAAAACCTCACGAAAAAATGAATGAATATAAATACATTTGAAAAAGAAATCAGATGATTGCTGCAATGAAATATTGAGCAAAAACAATAATGATGCAAAAAAAGTAACATTCACATTGTCAGATAAAAGTATGTCTATCATAGAATGCTTGGACTCTGAGGTTCAGTATGGAGTCATCAGTTACCTTCTTTTTTCCCCCAAGTCTCAAAGAATAGAGAATATTTATTTTTATGAATAAAAGATAACTTTTGTGAAGGCAAAAAGTAGAAACTTAATAAGCACATGTAAAGAAAAAAGATAATTTAATAAAAGAGATCATATCAAATCTTATAGGCCACAGAAAAAGAATATTTCAAAATAATTCTACTTCATCTGGATATACATGATAGTAAAATTGAAAAAAATATATTTTTATAAAGGGAAGTTACAAACATATTTCACTTACAAATGAGGATGCAATATCCTAAACAACAGAATAACAAGTTGAAATAAAAATTATTGTTCAAATAATGTACTTTGGTCAAAATTAAATTCAATTTATGTGAGAATTAGTCACGATTTTCTTTCATTGTCTTTCCCTCACCCTCATTTTCTTTCTGTCTCTGCTGCTCTCCCCTTCCCCCACCTCCACCATGTCATTAATTGTCACTAATTGTCCTCATGGCAAAGTTGAATACATAGGATACATGCTTCTCCATTCCTGTGATGCTTCACTGAGAATACTGTGTTCCACCTCCATCCAGGTTAATACAAATGCTGCATAATCTCCATTTTTAATGGCTGAATAGTATTCCATGGTATACATATACCACGACTTGCCAATCCATTCCTGGGTTGAGGGGCGTTTAGACTGTTGCCAAATTATAGCATTTATAAAATGAGCTTGATAAACAGTCTGGATGAGTGTCTTTATAATAAAAGTATTTTTTTCCCTTCTGGATAGATGCCCAGTAATGGGATTGCAGCATCAAATGGGAAGTCTAGGTTG
>CAUYQV010036891.1:0-15207 GCA_963574575.1 Galagoides demidoff
AAATTATACCTCATACTACCATATTTCCCCCCAAATAAGACACTGTCTTACATTGATTTTCTTCTCAAGAAGACACACTAGGGCTTATTTTCAGTATAATACAACAATCTACATTTATTCAAATACAGTAAAGTCATCTTCTTCTGGAACCTGACAGGGGCAGCCGACCTTGTTGGTGGGGCTGACACTAGTGATCTGTGAACTCCTTTCCTCTAGCTGTTTGCAATAGGATGCCTGTGATCCTGGTTACCACACGCTCACCCGCGCAAGTGCGAAAGGTTCAGAGAAAGGAGCTGTGGCAGATAAAATATATCCCAGTCTTCCTTACTGCTCAGCACTGAAATGCATGCATAGCCACACCCATCACTAGGTCTTATTATTGGGGTAGGGCTTATATTTAACAAATGCATAGAAATTCTGCTAGGACTTATTTTGGGGGTAGGTCTTATTTTCGGGGAAACATGGTACAGGCCTGTATAAACTATTTGAATAAACTTTGAAACTTACTCTACTATCATTGACAATTTCTTTTTAGAATTGTGTTTTTGTTTATATATATATATCAAAATTCCTTCATGTTCAGAAAGATTCAGAGCTAAATAGTTATAATCAATGATAATTTCTTTCCACTATTATGCATATTCATTGCTTATTTTGAGTATATATCTAAGAAGTATTTAAGTATTTGAAGAGTTGCAGAAGGCATAGAAGTGAGTAGAAAGACCAAAAACCCTTAAAGTTGGGTGGCACCTGTGGCTCAAAGGAGTAGGGCACGGGCCCCATATGCTGGAGGTGGGGGTTCAAACCCAGTCCTGACCAAAAACTGGAAAAGAAAAAAAAAGAAGAAGAACCCTTAAAGTGGGGAGAAATATCTCAGTGGCAAGAACCATGGAGGATACAGGAGGAGGAATTTGTTTTTGCTTTGGTATTAATTCTTCTCTAATCTATGATCTCAGCACAAACTTAACCATCAATAAGATTTGTATTTATAAGTCATCTCTACAATTTCTATCTCTATCCTACCAAGTAATCTCTCTTTCTCTTTCTCATGCATACACACAAGAGGAGTTAGGGAAAATAAAGTAGGGTAGATAAAGGCCAGAGAAGAGAGTGACCCTAAGTGATAAATCCTTAGTCTCTCTGGAAAATAATCTGTATGTAATATGGGTTAGGATCTCATTCTCTCACTATATGCAAAGAAGATACATGTACTATGATCTTTCTTATAAGAAAATGGAGAAAATATATTGAGTTAAAGATGCACATTTTTTGTTAGCTCTTTGTCTACCAAGGGGGGGGTTACTACAGAATTTTAAAAATAAATAAAATATACTAGCAACTTTTAATTCAGTACAGAAGAAGGAAGGAACCTCCCTCACAGGAACTTCATATCACCTACCCAGCCTCTGTGTTCAGTAACGTTAGAGAAATAAAATAGAGCTGCCACAGTTAGACTGCTTCATGCCAACACAGAGAAGAACACAATTTACTAAGGAACAAGTTTACTAGTTTTCTACTGTTACTAAATTACAAAAGCAGTGACTTGAACTCTATACATTTATTTTCTTACAGTTCTGGATGCAGGATGCCCTAAAATCAAGATGTTAGCAGGTCTGTGTATTATCTTCTGTAGACTCTGAGGAAGCACCTCATTGTTTATTTCCACTTCTAGAGACTGCTCCCATGCTTGGGCTCATGAACCAGCAAATCTGCTTTGGTTCATACAGATGAACCAAAAGTCGGCTCTTTACAAGGATGATTGGCTTCTCTTGGATAGTCCAGCATAATCTCCCATCTCAGAGTCCTTAAACACCTCTCACATTCCTTTCACTCTGAAATACATTCACAGATTCTGACCATTATGATTTGAACATCTTGGAGGGGAGTGGTATTATCTTTGCCTCCACAGTAAATAGATTTACTCATGTAAGTTATCACAAAACGAAAAAAATGTTGTGATAAAATTGTACATATTTCATATAGCAAGTAAAAGGAAAAATAGCTTCCCTTAGTTCTTAGTAGACAAGGAACTAGACCTTCTAACACTTTCCTTTATATTGTATGATACCACTGAGCTAATTTCACTGGTATTTTTTTTTTAACGTATCTGGAGGTTTTGGGTGTGAAAACTTGGAGCTATTTCTCCATTGAAAAGCCTGCAGAAAGAGGTAATCCCTAGAGAGCTTTATCTCTATTACACAGGTTAAAGAACTTAGACTCACTGTGTCTCCAAGGGAACACTCTGAAATCAGGTGAAAGGGACATAAAAAAAATGCACCTAATTGAGTTAAACAGGCAAGAAAGGCTTTATTCAAGGATACTGTGAGGAGCAGGAGAGCTTTCAAGAGCTAGGGTGCGGGAATGAACAAGTACTGGGGGATTTTAGGGGTGAGACTGGTGATTGGGGTTATGCCAATAGCATTTGCTAATTGGTGCTTATAAAAGCAGACTCCCGCTCTCCCACAGAGACTGGGGAGGCGGAGGATGATTACATTTCTAGGAGATGCTTTCCCTGTCCTTGAGAAACACAATCCTGGGTTGTATTACCTTTGTATAAATGACAAGAGTTTGGGAAAAGATTGTACCTCCTAGGAAGGAGAAAAAAAAATTATAATTGTAAGTTTTCTAAAGTAAATATTTTAAGAGAAAGTGTTTCTGGGAGCTTAATGTTAGGAAAAAAAGCTTATTTAAAGTTTAGTCATACTGAATGGATGATAAGACAAGTCTTAATCAGGGGAAATGGTCTCTTTGTCCTTCACAAATGATGAAAGATATTTTTATTTATCATCATATTTTACCTACACTTAAACTGTAACTCTCTACATTTCTTTGAAGTTTGAAGCTTGTCTTATGGCCTGTTCAACAAGTAGCTTTCGGTGGTAACAAATGTAATACTTCTCCCAGCAGGCTGGGTGGGGTTAACTATGTTTACCTCTTTCTGTCCACAAATAATTCATCTTATCAGTAAATAAGTTTCATGCTTGAGACACTTGAAAGACAGTTTTTAGTTACTGTTATGGACTGAATGATTGTATCCCTTCAAAATAGATATTGAAACTCAACTCTTCAATGTGATGATGTTTACAGGGGGAGGCTTTTGAAATATAATAAGGATTAGATGGAGTCATGAGGGTGGAGTCCCAGTGAATAGAATTAGTGGTTTTATAAAAGAGATCTCCAGATAGCAGCCTTGTCTCTTCTGCCCATGGCCAGATGAGTATACACAGAAAAGTTGTACCTAAGAAGTGGGCTCTGAGCAGACATTGAATCTACCAGTGCCTTAGTCTTGGGTGTCTGAGCCTTCAAAAGTGTGAGAAAATGATTTCTGTTTTTATAAACCAGTCAATCTATGACATTCTGTTAGAGTAGCCCAAGGAGACTAAGCCATTGAGTAATAATATATCCAGGGAAGGAGGTCAACCCTTCTGACGGTGTTCTCTAAGCTTTAGCCTTGTGTTCCCTCATATGCATCTTACACCTTACTAGACACGATCATAGCAGAACTGGAAATACAATACAACCTATCATGGCTTATGTCAATATAACTTTGAGTAATACTTCACAATTCAAGAGAGGAATTATGATGTAAACATTGACCCAGGAAGAACTTTGAGATTAACAGGAGGAAACTGAGGATGTCATGGGCAGACCAGGACTTCTGGGCATTACAAGGATGCAGAAATCACACTTTGTAAGACATCTACGTACTGACAATAATGGAAGCCTCTACAACTTGGAAAATATCTGAAACATGAGATCTGTGTTTTTCATGAATGATACACACTCAGGCAGATCGATTGCATGGAGAGAAATGTCAAGTGAAAATGGAGGCAAAAAAGATAATCTTATAAATAAACTGTAACTAGAGATAGGAACTAGCTGAAAACTAAATTTCAGAGAAACTAATAACTTACATACACAGAAGTGTTTCTAGAATTGATCGGGCTCGGCTTGTGGAAGTGGCCAATGAAAACTGCAGCAATTACTCAGGAATGAAGAATCAACCATCAGGTAAATCTGAACTAGAGGACTCCGAATAATCAGTTTGGGAATAGACCAGGCAATGAGTTCCTAATTTCCTTTCCCACCTTCAGTAATAAGACACAAAGTAGGCTACTGAATAATGTCATTTCAACATAAGCAGGTAGGTCATTTATGCACAGTCAAATCCTTCTATAAAATTTATTAAAATCCTTCAACTGCTAGAATAAATTACATGTGTTTAACACAGTCTGTGTATGTAGTTATATTGGGATGTCTATATTAATGTTTTCCTTCAGAAAAATCACTAAATACCTATAAATATGTTAAAATAACAACACACAATCAATCTTCTTTTCAATGTTACCTAGTAATGGTCTGTTATACAAAAATCATAATACTTTGCATATATGATACACACACACACACACACAGGATGGCCATAAAATTCATGTGCAATTTAAAATGGTGTGCATAGAAAAATGTTCGTGCTTCATCATTTTATCATTTAGCTAAGATCTAAGTTAAAAGAATTATGACTAAAATTTGTGTTTTAGTATTTACATTTATTAAAATGGCAATTTGAAGGAAAATAAACCACTCAGTTACGTAAGATGATTTTACGTGGGAGAATAGACATAAACCATGAAATGCCTTGTTGCTTTCAGGAGACAAAAGTTTATTTCAGGCTTCCCTCTGTCTTCTCTACTGCACGTCTAGAGACAGAAAGTCACCTTGGAGCGCATCATCTTCCTTCCGCGGAGAAGTCATATGATGATCTTCTTTTATTCATGCAAATATTATGCCAGAAGCACATTTACAGATGGTCAGGGTAAAAAAAGGACCTATTGTGTCCTGACAAAAGCAGCTCCTTACAAAACCTTCTTGCTGAAGATCTGTCAAAAAGGCAAGATTGGGAAAGTCTGCATGCCGACCAGGCAGCCTCCTGGGAGTGCAGGGCTCATCCATTTACCCCTTCCTCTCCAGGGTTCACCCTTTTCAGGTCTCTCTACTGCAACAAAGGTTTTGGAGGAAAGGACACAAGGAAGAACACATTGTGAAGTATGAAAACATTTGAGCTTTGGTTCAAGAAATTCAATAGACCAAATTTCATGGAGAAAGGCTGACTTTAGCAGATCATCATATTTGGGGAAAATGAAAGCATAATTTCTAATTGTGCTTGGGTTGCTCTGATCATACAAGCGACTGTGCTAAGAAGTGATTTGGACCAAGCAGAACTCACTCATCAATGGAGGGTGAGGGTCCATCACTTAGGGCAGAGGCAATGGACGAGCTTGCTAACCCTGTCACTGAGAAGCCACAGCTGTATCAGATTGATTACATTCCAATCTTACTCTCGACTAAGTGGTTAGAAGCAAAATTATAATCAGTCAGATATAAAAAAGCCCCAGGATTTTAGTCGATTATGACACTTCTTTAGGATAAAAGAAATCCCCATCAGTAAGGGTAAATCAGGCAGGATGGCAGAGGAGAGATACAAATACGCATTAAATAAAATAAAACAAAAATTCGCCTTTGATGATGCTAGGAAATGACCTACAACAATTGGCTACTCACAAGTAATGTACGTTCTAAATCCACACCATATAAACTTCCTTCTCATAGGAACGTTATCAGACAGACAGTGTGATGCACTGGAAATGAACTTCAGACTTAAGTTTGCCACATGTAAAAACACTTACTTTCGAACAATTAGGGAAATGGTTATGGAACTTGATGTATAAGCATAATGAAAACTATCTCCCTGGTACTCTAGCGACCTCACTGGAGCTTTTGCAATAAATCTAGCAGCATTCAGCCCAGATTCTAGTTTGGTACAAAACAAGATCTTATCTGTAGCTGGGATTGCTATGCCAGTATCTAAATTGGCATTTCCTGAGGAAGAAATTCTTGATTCCTTCAAAAGTCTGCTATTCACTTCTGATTGTCTATGCTATACAGATGCAAAGATAATCACAGATACACAGGCAAAGCTAACTACTAAGTAAGTACAACAGCATTATTGAGGGGGGTTAACAACTGTGCTTTATTTCAGAATGTTACAGGGGAAGAAATGTTTTGATTATGCGCACTATTTCTGTACAATATGAGGCAAAGTTACGATTGTGTCTATCCCTGAGATAGTGTGTATTGTGCCCATTAGGTGTGAATTCACCCATTCCTCCCCCATCTGCTGATTCTGACACTGATTACTACCATGTGTCTATATTCCTGTCGATCATTTATTCCAATTCAGAAGGGAGCACATGGGGTGTTTGATTTTGCATTCGTGTGATACTTCACTTAGGAGGAGGGTGGCCTCCGGGTTTCCCAGGTTGTTACAAAAGCTATTAATCCAAAGACCATATTTTATTAATCCACTCATGGATTAATGGGCACTTGGTTTTTTCCACATCTTTGCAATTGTGAATTTTGCTTGCATCAACATTCAAGTGCAAGTGTATTTTTCACAGAATGCCTTTTATTTCCCCTTCTGGGTAAATACCAACCTTGAGATTGCTGGATCAAATGGTAGATCTACTTTTAGTTCTTTGAGGCATCTTCACACTACAGTAGAGTGTCTATAGTTGACCACTTCCCTATAGTGACCACTTCCGTAAATTGACCCAATTTTCAAAGACTGGCCTAACACCATATGTCGGCTTCCATATGTGGATCTGTTTGTTTCAGTCCCTTGGGTGGCCAACTTACAGATTTTCTATTGCACTTTCCCAAGAGGTTGTGCTAGTTTGCAGTTCCACCAACAGTGTTTAAGGGTCTCTCTCTCTCTGCATCCACTTCTGCTTCTGTTGTTTTGGGACTTTGGAGTAAAAGCCATTTTCACTGGAGTTAGGTGACTCTCCTTGTGACTTTCCTTTGCATTTCCCTGAGCATTAGAGACAGTAAACATTTTTTCATGTGTTTATTGGCCATTAGTCTGTCTTCTTTTGATAAACTTTTGTTCATGTCTTTTGCCCACTTTTAATGGGGCTCTTTGAAGTTTCTTGCTTATTTACCTAAGTTCTTTGTAGGCTCTGGTTATTAACTCTTTGTCAAATGTATATTTTCTACTATTCTGTAGGTGGTCTATTCACTCTCTTCATGGTATTGATTGTCTGCTTGGCTGTGCAGAAGGTTTTTAATTTAATAAGGCCCTTCATTTATTTCTATTGTTGCTGTTATTGCCTTTGGGATATTCTTCATAAATTCTTTGCCTAGGCCAAATCTATAGAGTTTTTCTTTCTTTTCTTTTTTTTTTTTTTTGAGATGGAGCCTCAAGCTATCCCCCTGGGTAGAGTGCCATGGCATCACAGCTCATAGCAACCTCCAACTCCAGGGCTCAAACAAGTCTCCTACCTCCGCCTCCCAAGTAGCTGGGACCACAGGTGCCCGCCAGCCACAATGCCCAGCCATTTTTTGGTTCCAGCCATCACTGTTGTTTGGCGGGTCCGGACTGGGGATTCGAAACCACCACCTTAGGTGTACGTGGCTAGCACCTTAGCCGATTGAGCCACAGGCACCGAGCCAATCTATAGAGTTTTTCAAACCTTTTATTCTAGAATTCTTGTAGTTTCATGCTTTACATTTAAATTGGTTATCTTTTCTGAAAGTTAATTTTTGGGACTGGTGGCAGGTGCAGATCCCATTTTTCTCTTCTGTATGTGGCTGTCCAATTTTCCCAGCACCATTTAATGAATAAGGATTCTTTTCTTCATTGTATATTTTTAATTTTTTTATAAATAAATTATTTTTCTAGATTATGTGGGAAGACTACATTCTAAGGCATGAAAAAACATTTGGGAGAAATATCTTGGAAAGTTTTTGGTCATGTAATAGCAATTTTCAAAAATGAATTGGGATCATAACTTAGCTGCAAATTTTAGAAGGGGAAAGAGCTAAGGTATATTTTTAAAATGGATCATCTATTTTGAAAGGTGATTGATTTGAGTGAATACAATAGAATTGAGGTTAGAGCATAAGAAACGAATGTTTAATGTGTCCACATATAAGTCTACTTCTTTTTTAGCCTTTGAGGTGGTTACAAAGATGTTTGGAAATTCAGCAATCTGAATTGGCTGTCTATAATTGGGTGTCTATAATTTGACTAGTTTTCTATAGCATTTTTTTTTTGCTACTACAAATTTTAATATTTCCTTGAAATTAGAAACAGAAACAGTAAATGTATGAAAGATAACTAGTGTGGAATTTCTCAAATTTACTAAGGTAAATCTGTACAAACTTTGCTTAGAATATGCTTCAGCTTCTATGTAAAAAAAAATGAGCTTTCAATGGAAAGTGAACATTTCAGTTGTATTTTGAATAAACATTTATAAACAGTTTCAAGTTTTCGATGTACCCACCATACAAAGCAAATGAAGAATGTGACATAAGGAAATTTGAAAATGCTGGGCAAGAACAAAGTAAGGATTGTTTTAATTCTCAAATCAGAAAGTCCCTACCTTGCTCTTTGGGCAAGTGAAGGCATTTAAATTATACAGCATCAGTAGACAAAATAAATAAGAGTAAAATTCTTAGAATTATTTCTTTGAAATGGTTGGACAGAAACTCATTGTATGAACACAAATTTAATGCCATTATTTGATCATCTTCAACACTACACCTAGGGAAATTGATTCGTAATGTACTTAAGTAACTTACACAGATGGCAAATAACAAGGCAAGATTCCAGCACAATTCATTCAGAAAGGGTCTGTGATTGAACTGAAGAACAGTGTAAATGGAAGCTATAATAATTATAATAATAATGATTATTTCAAATTTCTAAATTATTAAAAATGGAATAAAGGAAATAAAATGGTTTGTATGTGCCTCCCAAGAGGCATATGATGGAAACAATAACCAATATAGTAGTAATAAGAAATGGGACCTTTAAAGCATGATTAGGCTATAAGGGACTTGCACTCATGGGTGGATTAATGTGCACATTGTGAAATTGGGTTCCTTATCAGAGGATGAGACTGGGACCCTTTTACTCTCTCGCATCCACTCTTATTCTACCACCACAGGGTGATATAGCAAGAAGGCCCTGACAACATACAGACACATTAACCCTCGACTTCCTTGTCTCCAGACCTAGGAGAAAAAATTCTGTATAAGTTATCCAGTCTATGTATCTGTTACGGTAGCACAGAATGGACTGAGACAGAAACAGCATTAGAGACATTTGATTCAGGTGTCAAATGCAGAGATATAACACAGGGAGGAAACTTCTGGGGGGAAAAATAATAAAGGATGGTAGTGAATGCTATGCTACCTTCAGGTAATGGAATTTTAGAAAAGAAAGTTATAGGGGGAGAGGGAATAGGAGAGCAGAGAGAGGGAAGGAAGGAGGGGAGTTATTGGGCCACATTATGTGACATACCTCTCTGGGGCAGGACACTTATTTGAGGGACTTTATCCAGCAAATGCAAGCAGTATAACTTTTTTTTTTTTTGGTACCCTCAATGATTCCCCAACAATTAAAAAAGGAAAAAGTTACTTTACATGAAGTCCATGGAGGTTCTTAAAAGAGTACTTATACTAGTCTTCAACACATTTTGCAAATTATACAGGGATAGATGAGCAAAATCAACTGATACAGTTATGAAGGGATTCTTATTTGGCTGATGATAACATTTCCATTAAAGAAAGATGATAGATGGCTCAGCTTCTGTAGCTTAGTGGCTAGGGTGCCAGCCACATACACCAGAGCTGGCGGGTTCAAACCCAGCCCAGGCACAAAAACAACAACAACAGGCCAGCCGTCATGGTGGGTGCCTGTAGTTCCAGCTTGGGAGGCTGAGGCAAGAGAATCACTTAAGTTCAAGAGTGAGAGGTTACTGTGAACTGTGATGCCACAGCACCCTACTGAGGGTGACATAATGAGACTCTGTCTCAAACAAACAAACAAAAAAAGATAATAGATGAAGCAGATTTATGAAGGAAAATCTAAAAAGGGTTAACATATTGAGAGATGTTCACATGATGTTTTGTATTTCTATGTCATCATTTACAATATATTCCTTTTCATAAAGAACTCAACAAATCATTAAGAAAAAAGTCAAATCAAACAATCCCATTAAAAAAGGCAAAACAAAGACAGTTTTTGGAAAGAAGACAGACTAATTTCCAATAAACATGAAAAAATGTTCAATATCTGTAATCATCCTGGAAATGCAAATCAAAACCAAAGTGAGGTATCCCCTGACTCCAATGAGAAGTGCATTTACCAATATGTCCCAAGGCAATAGATACTGTTGTGGATGTGGAGAGAAAGGAAAACTTTTGATGGATATCATAAAGTCTCAAGGAACTACCTATGGAAAAGAAAAGAAAAACTCATTTTGTCAAAAAATGCACATGCACTCTAATGTTTATTGTAGCACAATTCACAGTCACAAAGACGGGACCAGCCCCAAGTGTCCATCAATACATGAGTAGATTAATAAAATGTAGTATGTGTATACCATGGTTTACTACTAAACATAAAAATATGGTGAACTAATGCCTTTTGTAATAACCTACAGGGAACTGGAGACCATTCTTGTAGGTGAAGTTTCAGAAGAAGTAGAAACAAACACAAGTTCTCACTGATAAATTGGAACTAATCCATCAACACCCATATCAACAGGTGGTAGTGAACTTCAGTGGAAAGCAAGCGGGTGAGAGAGGACAGAGGGGAGAAGCAAATTCACACCTAACAGCACAATGCACACTATCTGGACGGGGCACACATTCATAACTTTGTGTGACCAAAATATTTATACCCTGTAAATTCTGAAAATTAAAAGACATTAAAAATAATACAAGAATAAAAAAGGTTATATAATTAAGATTTAAATGTTAAATTTGTCCTATAAATGCCCTGTACTTAATCAAAGTTTAAGTAGAATTTGTCAAAATCCAACTCCATATACTTCATTTATGAATCTACTGTAATTATAAGTGTTATGGTTTGAATATGATTTATCACCACCTAAATTCAGGATGAAGCTGGGTCTCCAGTGTGTCAGTATTGGGTAGCCGGTGTTTTCAAGATGTGATTAGGTCATTTAGAGGCATTAATGTCTTTCTCTACAGAGAATAAAGACTCTCCTGGGAATAAAGTAGCTACCACAAGAGCAAGATGCCATCAATTAAGCTGCTTCTTGTCTTTAGTTTTTTCTCTTTGCTATTTTTTTTCTTGAGACAATCTCAATATGTCACCCCAGTGTAGAGTACTGTTATGTCACAGCTCACAGCAACCTCTAACTCTTAGGCTTAAGAGATTCTCTTGCCTCAACCTCCCAAGTAGCTGGTAAGACAGGTGCCCACCACAATGCCTGGGTATTTTTTTGTTGCAGTTGTCATTGTTGTTTAGCAGGCGGGTCAGATTCGAACCCGCAGCCTTGATGTGTGTGGCCAGTGCTCTCACCACTGAGCTATGTGCGCCAAACAGTCTTTGCTATGTTTTAAGATGGCACCAGGCCCTCACCCAAAGTTGACTATGCTGCCACTTTTCCACCTCCAGAATCATGAGTTAAATAAATCACTGTGCTTATGAAATCATCCAGTCTCAGTCTTCTGTTAATGTAGAAGAAAGCACACAAAATTAAGAAAAATAGAAGATATCGCTAGCAAATGAGATTAGCCATGGGAAAAAGTAAAAGATTTAAGTCATAAAATATTACTTGAAGGCTCTTTTGAGATGTAGAATGTATTACCATTTAATTGGGTTAGGGTTTTCAAATCATTTTCCAATACTTAGCAGCTTCTAGGTTACAGAAATTTACTCAATGAAAGAAAGGTGCGCCCACAGTGGTGATTTGGTTCTATGAATGATGAGTTACAATGCCAGAAAGATAAACATGAATCACGTGATATCAATTTGAGAAGCAGTTTGTTAATAACCTAAAGCGCTGCTTTAGATTATTTCATCCACAATAGTGGGTTCATTTCTGTCAATCATGGTTCTCATCTTTTGGGCCAGCCTTCTACAGGGCCTTGGTGGACTAAGATTAAGTTATTAACAATGAATTCATGTGTAGTCATTATACCTTAGATAATTCCTTGCAAACCTGCTTAATCAAAGAGGACTCTTAAGATAAATTCATAAGTAAAAATACTCTCATTGTATAATTATTTATGTATTCTCCAAATACTACTGTATTTAATTCACTTGATAACAAGGTAACCGAGGTATGTAATGACTTTCATCTGATTTTAATGAAGAGCCAAATATGCAAATAAATAAGATGAAATACTTCTGGAAAATTAAATATTTTGTATTTTAAATTACTTTCCAAATAGTAAATTACTTGTATCTAGATAGACAGATAAATTGATAGGTGGATAATTAGAAAGACACTTAGGAATTATTATTGTAAATATTTGGAAAGAATTAATTTCAATTTATATATTGTTATAATTATAAATATACTCTCTTAAAACAAAATGATTATTGTGATTTTTAAATGTCAAAATCATCAGAGAAGTTGGACAGCACTATGTACAGGACTGAGAGAATGATAGATAACCCATAAGGGAAAGGATGATAATTATTGGTAATGTCAAATAGATTTTTTTTAAAAAAAGAAAGAGGTGTGATCATTAAAAAATGGACTTAATCACATGTATGAGCTCTTGTTTTGATGAATGATGCCTTATAAATACTGTAAAGTATATACTCTAAGAGAAATATTTAATGATGATTAGTCTTTTTAATGTAATAGGTTATTGATACACATTTTAATAAGAATGGCTCAGTCCACATACACTCAAGGCATATTAATATGAGCCGTATGGTTGTTAATTTGCAGTTTTCATCATCAAAGTAAACAGTGCAGTTTGCTTGTAAAGTGGAACAATTAAATAGAGTTATTTAGACATATTAAAGAAATTAAGTTAGTTTCCAATTCAGCATTTGACAGAGGCTATTTTATATTTGTATAGGAAGTTGATTGTATATTTTTGGACCACTAACATAAGATATAATCGTGTCCCGGGTGGTAGACCTAAAGAAATACGTTTACATAGTTGAAGAAAACTGAATATTTAAATAACTAGGTTCATTTTTATTACTGTCCTTATACCATTCTGGACTTACTTAATCAATTTGGCTTCTAATTGGTTAGTTATTAAGATATATTTGTAATAGAGGAATGTAAGTGAATGAACGGATTGGCAGGGAGAAATTTTGATAATAACACATTGTGAAATACTTATACTTATTTTGACTGTGTTTATAATGCTTTGTGTCATTGAGATGTGTAGCACTTTTAATGTGAATGAGGTGTTTGCAGTCATTTGCTAGCATAAGAGTATTTGCCATGACAAACAATTGTAAAAAAAGAGGTGGGAGGAGGAATAGAGTAATATCACATCTGCATGGTGGAATGCATGCATTCTGGATGAAGGGCACACTTAAAACTTTGGCTTAAAATGTACAAAAGGAAATTTTTCCTAAATATTCTGAAAAATACCCCTATTATCCTCAAGAAAACCATGCCATCATTTATTATTGGCACTTGGGTATCTTTATCTATCATTTAGCATCTACTTTAGGATGTAGGAATTTACCTACACACCATATATACATTTTAAGAAGGTCCAAGGATTCCCTGACTCTCCTCAATCCTCCTCCAAAAAAACTATGAAAGTAATTTTAGGCATTAACAAAAGCATGTGATAGTGCAAATTTTCTCATATTCCCTCAAAAAGGTGTGTTGTCTATTATTTGGCTTTGAGATATAGATATTTAAAAAGTCACCTTTATTGTTATTTTAATTTATACTTATTTGATTGTGACCAAATCCAAACTCATGAGTCATATGCAAAATTAACTTAATGCATTATTGTTATGTAAAGTTGCTGAAGTATGATTTGAAAACAATAGTGTTGGCTGATGTGTAAGAGTTTTTGCATATATCAAGAACTGATGCATGAGTTAAGGAGAAAGTTACTAACACTTTTCTCATAGTCATCTTTTTTTAGTTTAAATTATTTTGCCATATTTTTTTCATTTATTTATGAATTCACAGTTAGCAATATTTTTATGTAAAATATTGTGAATATCTTAAATTTATTTCTTTGGCTAAAGAAAGGACACTTTTTTAATTCTTCCTGTATGAAAGTTACCATAAATGAGTAACATGTATTTTAGTGATATTTCTGTATTTATGCATCTTCTTTTCCAACTCTTAACTTATATTTTAAATTCCCTTCCTTCATTTCTGCTTCCTCCTCATCCTCTTTCCCCTTTTGCCCTTGCATCTCTTTCTCCTCCTTTTTTTTTTTTTTTTTTTGTCTTAACACTTTTCCAAGATTTCTGGTAAAATATCAAATAGCTGCAGTGGCAGTGAAAAGCTCCCACTGTAATGGCAATCCCAGAAATTTTTCACACAAAAATCATGAAGAGAGGGAGAATGGACTGGTGGAGTCAAATAGAAACAGAATGTTCACAGCTTAGGAGAGGAAGCTTTTATAACTTTGGCTTAAAATGTACAAAAGGAAATTTTTCCTAAATATTCTGAAAAATACCCTTATTATCCTCAAGAAAAGCATACCATCATTTATTATTGGCACTTGGGTATCTTTATCTATCATTTAGCATCTATTTTAGGCAATTGAAAGGATTAATAAGGAAATAAGTAACTGGCAATTGAAAGGATTAATAAGGAAATAAGTAACTATCTATTCAATACTTTATTTATTCCTGAGAAATTTTGATTATTTATGTTTTTGTGAAATATATTATTCATCTAAATGTTCCAATGTATAGAAATAGAAATTTTATTTTTATTGAAGTATTTAACTTTCATAACTATTCTCATTCCCATTTTATTTTGCTCTTATCCTATTAGAGGCTTTTTTTCCCAAGATATATCTATAGGGTATAGATATATTTTGCATTCCTATTATTTCTTTGTGTTATATTTCAGTAGTTTTGTACTTGACAAACTTATCTTTTTCTGGAGTGAGAGTGAGGATGCTCTTTCTACCTCTCAGTCTTTGTCTCCCTCTCTCTCCCTCTATTAACTCCTGAGGTCTTGTTGTAAGTGCATTGGTGGTTGGTTTCCCTTTGATAAGTTTAAGCTTCCTCTCCTAAGCTGTGAACATTCTGTTTCTATTTGACTTTAAATAAATGAAATACTAGTGATTGTATTTTTCATGTTCGATATTATTTACATTTATCAACAGTTTACTTTTTTAAAAAAGAACCAACATTGTTGCTTGCAGACACATCCT
>CAUYQV010036893.1:0-11177 GCA_963574575.1 Galagoides demidoff
TTGTTTAAAGTATGACAATGGTGCTTTAATAGGGATTGCATTAAATCTGTAGCTTGCTTTGGGTAGTATGGACATTTTAACAATGTTGATTCTTCCCAGCCATGAGCATGGTATGTTTTTCCATTTGTTAACATCTTCAGCGATTTCTTTTCTCAGAGTTTTGTAGTTCTCTTTATAGACATCTTTCACATCCTTTGTTAGGTAAATACCCAGATATTTCATCTTCTTTGGCAGTATTGTAAAAGGAATAGAATCTTTGACTATATTTTCAGCTTGACTATTGTTGGCATATATAAAAGCTACTGACTTGTAAGTATTGATTTTGTATCCTGAGACACTGCTGTATTCTTTGATCATTTCTCAAAGTTTTGAAGTTGAGTCCCTGGGATTTTCCAATAGGATCATGTCATCAGCGAAGAGTGAGTCTGATCTCCTCTGACCCTATTTGGATACCCTTGATCGCCTTGTCTTGATTGATTGTGATGGCTAAGACTTCCATTACTATGTTGAATAGCAGTGAAGACAGTGGGCATCCTTGCCTCATTCCTGAGTGGAAATGTTTTCAGTTTTACACCATTCAATATGATACTGGCTGTGGGTTTGCTATAGATGGCCTCTATAGCAAATTAGGCCTCTATATCAGTTAAGAAATGTCCCTTCTATGCTTATTTTCTTAAGAATTCTGATCATGAAAGGATGTTGGATATTATCAAAGGCTTTTTTTGCGTCAATTGAGAGAATCATATGGTCTTTGCTTTTTATTTTATTGATGTGATGTATTACATTTATAGATTTGCATATGTTGAACCAACCCTGTAACCCTGGAATAAAACCAACTTGATCATAGTATATAATTTTTCTGATATGTTGTTGAATTCTGCTTGCTAAGATCTTATTGAATATTTTTGCATCAATATTCATTAATGACATTGGTTTGATTTTCCTCTCTTTTTTTTTTTTTTGCCATTTTTGGCTGGGGCTGGGTGTGAACCCACCACCTCCAGCATATGGGACTGGCGCCCTAGCCTTTTGAGCCACAGGCACTGCCTTGTAATTTTCTTTCTTTTTTGGATCCTTTCCTGGTTTGGGTATCAGGGTAATATTTGTGTCATAGAATGTGTTGGGAAGTATTCCTTCTTTTTCTATGCTTTGGAAAATGTTGTATAATATGGGTACTGGTTCTTGAAAAGTTTGATAGAATTCGGATGTGAAGCCATCTGGTCCCAGACTTTTCTTTTTTGGGATATTTTGCATTGTTGATGCTATTTCAGTGATTGATAATAGGTCTATTCAAGATTTCTAATTCTTTCTGGTTGAGTCTAAGAAGGTGGCATGAGTTTACTTTGGAGGTATTGGTCCATTTCCTTCAGATTTTCATATTTCTGGGAATAGAGATTTTTATAGTAATCATTGAGGATTTTTTAAATTTCTGAAGTCTGTTGTTATTTCTCCTCTATCATTTCTGATAGATGTTATTAGAGATTTTACTTTTCTATTTCTGGTTAGGTCAGCCAAAAGTTTATCAATTTTCTCAATCTTTTAAAAACTGACGTTTTGTTTCATTAATCTTCTGAATGATTATTAATTTGTTTTCAATTTCATTTACTTCTACTGTAATTTTGGTTATTTCTTTTCTTCTGCTGGGTTTGGGGTTGGAATGTTCTTCCTTTTTCAGTTGCTTAAGATGATCCATTAAGTTGTTGGTTTCCTCTCTTTCTGTTTTCTTGATGAAGGCTTCCAATGCTATAAATTTCCCTCTTAGGACTGCCTTTGCAGTATCCCACAGGTTTTGATAATTTGTGTCTTCCTTACCATTTTGTTTCAAAAATTTGGTGATTTCCTTCTTAATCTTGTCTTTGACCCATCTATCGTTCAGCCTAAGATTATTTAGTTTCCATGACTTTGAGGATGAAGATTCCTATTGCTGTTGAGTTCAACTTTTATTCCATGGTGGTCTGAGAAGATATAAGGAATAATTTCTATATTTTTAAATTTGCTGAGGTTAGACTTGTGTCCTAGGATATTATCTATTTTGGATGACCCAGGGGCTGATGAGAAGAAGGTATATTCAGTTTTATTGGGGTGAAATGTTCTGTAGAGGTTTGTAAAATCCATTTGTTCTAAGGTCAGTTTTAAGTCTAATATTTCTTTGTTTAGTTTCTTCTTGGAGGATCTATCCAAAACTGTCAAAGAAGTGTTAAAATCTCCAACTATTATAAGTGCAGGAAGATATCAAGTTGTTCATATCCATTAGGGTCTGCTTTATGAATTGAGGAGCATTCTGGTAGGGTGCATAAATGTTCATTATCAAAATCTCTTCATGTTGGGTGCTTCCCTTGACAAATATGTAGTAACGCTCCTTACCTTTCTTTATCTTTGTTGGCTTAAAGCCAATTGTATCTGCTACTGAAATTGCAATCCCTGCTTTTTTCTGGTTTCCATTTGCTTATATTATACAACTCCATCCCCTCACCCTGAGTCTATTTTTATCCTTTAAGGTGAGGTGAGGTTCTTGTATACAGCAGATATCTGGTCTGAGTTTATGAATCCAGCCAGTCAGCTTGTGCCTCTTTGTCCTTAAATTGAGGACAATTTAAACCATTCACATTAATTAAGAGAATTGATAAGCCTGAATTGATAAGCATGGTTGTGTTTTGGGTGTCATGATTTTCAGATGTCCAATGGACATTTTTAATCCTTTCACCACTGTGGAGGTTGGGTTTTGTTCAAAAATTTCTGGGTGAGTTTACTTTGGAGGTGGAGCATTGCACTGGTCACTGAGCAGGATGGGTCTGAGAATATCCTGGATACCTGGTTTAATTATGGCAAATTTCTTCAACATGTCTGTGTCATGAAAGTATTTGATTTCTCCATCACAAATGAAACTCAGTTTAGCTGGATACAGGATCCTGGGCTGGAAGTTGTTTTGTTTTAGGAGATTTGAAGGTCTATGACCATCTTCTTCTGGCTTGAAATGTTTCAGCTGAGAGATCTGCAGTCATTCTGATACTCCTCTCTTTGTAAGTGATGCTTTTCTTATGTCTGGCTGTTTACAGAATTTTCTCCTTTGTCTTAACTTTGGCAAAGTTAATCACAATGTTTCTAGGAGATGCTTTATTTGGATTGAGTCTTACTGGGGTTCTGAACAGTCTGCTATCTGAAGTTCTGTATCTTTTGCAATGCTTTGGAAATTCTCCTCCAAAATCTCTTGGAGTAGAGCATCTGTACCTTTAGGACCATCATCTTCTCCTTTGGGAATTCCTGTAAGACAACCAATGTTTTGGTAATGTGCCTAGCCAGTGTGCCAACCATTACACCAAAAATAATCAGAGTAAGATGGATAAGATTGTACTTTAATTTTCTTAAAATCTTTGAAGAAATTGACAACACAGGAAATTATCAGATTAATTTATTAAGTAAAGGCAAAAAATTGGCTTAAAAAGGGGCAAGAATATAAATCAATTAAATATCTAAGCCAAAAGGATTAAAAAAGCATTAACAACAAAAGTTCTAAATCTCTGCTATTTAAAGGATACAACTAAAATAAGTGGACAGAAGCATTGCATTTTAGAAGTCAGACAGAGATACGCTGTGAAGACTATACAACTATAAAAGAAACAGACCAAATACAGCAAAAAGCAGTCATAAAGGCAGAGAGAGCCAGGTCATAATTAAATGCTTAATTCGTCAGGAAGATATCCCAGTTCTAGATTCACACCCATTCAATAACAGATGAAGCAAAATCAACCAAATAAGAAGAAAGACTCAAAAGAATAGCTCCAGTGGGGACCTGAGCACCTCTCACAACTGCTCCACCCAGACTCAAGGGACATAGATCTGGAAACATTAACAAATTTTACCTGTCAGATATGCTCAGAACATAAGCAGCAACCACAGAATTTTAAATGCTCCTTAAAAGCATACCTAGAATATTTACAAAAACTATTTACTAGGCCAAAGCACCGCTTAATAAATTTCAAAGGATTAAAATTGTACAAAACTTGTTCTCTGATTCAAGAGTAACTGTCCCAAATCAAAAACAAATACAGAACTATAAAGTCACTGCATTTTTTGGCTCTGCCCCTACAGTTCAGTGGGTAGGGCACTGGCCACATACATTGAGGCAGGCGGGTTCAAACACGGCCGGGGCTGCTAAACAACAACTGCAACAAAAAAAATATCCGGGTGTTGTGGGCTGTAGTCCCAGCTACTTGGGAGGCTGAGGCAAGTGAATTGCTAAAGCCCAAGAGTTTGAGGTTGCTGTGAGCTGTAACACCATGGTACTCTACTGAGGGTGACATAGTGAGACTCTGTCTCAAAAAAGAGAAAAAAGTCCTGCATTTTTGGAAAATAAGAAACATACTTCTAAATAACCCCTGGGTCAAAGAATAATCATAATGGAAAACAATTTTTTGTGCCCAGGAGTTCCACAAAGACCACACGGCCAAACAAGTCAAATTTACATCAGAATCCTTTTATTAAAGAGCCAGTTGGCGACTGCCTCAGTGTCCCAACATGGGGTTTCTGAGAGCAGCTCCGAGTGCTTAAGGAGTCAGGTTTTTAAGGTTTGGTCTGCAACCCTGGTTGGCATGCAGGCTGTCCAGGTCCATTTGAGGGGGAGGAGTAGCAAGTAAGCATTGTACAGAAGCAGAATTTTGCCATTAGTTAGCTATACGCCATATATCTTGTTTTACTATTTTCCCATACATTTTAGCTCCAGTACTTTTCCTCCATACATCTTTGTCTTAGTATTCTCTCCACCTGGTATTGCTTAAAGGTCAGTCTGGGGATAGTCAGTTCATTTCCCAGGCCCAGGAGTTAGTCAAGCAAGAAGTTAGTGAGTACTTTCCCATCTATCTTGGGAATAAGCCAGACTTACTCCATTTTGTTGAGGGTTTGTAGCCCAGGAATTTGTCAGGAGTTAACTGGTATTTTTCTACTTTAGCCTAGACCTAACAAATTGAATTGAATGAAAAACTGATAGCTACACAGGAGGGCAAATGGAAAAGCTCAGCCCAGTTGGCAGCTGATGGGGTCCAGTCTACCTTCCCTCAGCCAACAATCTCAGGGTCCAACCTGAGTACATGAAATGCTGGCCTTCTGTGCACACTGTTTGCTCCTACCATGAATACAGTCTTTGGATCCATGTTTGGTTGAAAAAAATCCTTGTAAACGTGGAGATTGGCTGTTGAATCTTGTGTAGTTGAAGGCTCAACTGTGTATTTCTATAAAAAGATTTTTATTTGAAATTTGAAAAAAAATCATAGCTGAAGTAATAAAAGATAAATTCGTAACCCTAAATGCATATGTTAGGAAAGATGACAGGCTAGGAGTTAACAAGCTGCACATCTGACTCAAGAAGTTAGGGAGAGAACTACAGAGCATTCCCCAAGTGCAAGGGGGAAAATCAAATCAGTTGGAAACTAATGCGACAAAAACAGAGACATGAGTGACATAGCCTCAAAGCCTAAAGTCTATTTTTAAAAGGCTCATAAAACTGACAAACTTTTACTGAAACTGATCAATTAAAAGAGGAACAACCAACTCCTATCAGAACAGAAGGGTCTATAACTCCAGGTGCTATAGACATAAAAAAAAAAAAAAAAAAGGTCAGGCTTGGTGCCTGTAGCTCTACAGCTAGGGTGCCAGCCACATACACTGGGACTGGCAGGTTCAAACCTCAACCGGGGGCTGCCAAACAACATTAATAACTACACCAAAAAAATAGCCAGGTGTTGTGGTAGGCACCTATAGCCCCAGCTACTTGGGAAGCTGAAGCAAGAGAACCGCTTAAGCTTAAGAGTTTGAGGTTGCTGTGAGCTGTGATGTCATAGCACTCTACCCAGGGTGATACACTGAGACTCTGTCTCAAAAAAAAAAAAAATAGGCCGGGTGTGGTGGCTCACACCTGTAATCCTAGCACTCTGGGAGGTTGAGGTGGTGGATTGCTTGAGCCTGAACCAGAGCAAGATCCTGTCTCTACTAAAAACAGAAAAACTGAGGTAAGAGGACCACTTGAGCCCAAGTTGGAGGTTGCTGCGAGCTATGATGCCATGGCACTCCACCCAGGGCAACAGCTTGAGACTCTGCCTCAAAATAAAAAAAAAAAAAAACCCACATCATTGACAGCTTTATGCCAATTGGTCTGAAAATTTAAACAGTGGGAAAATTATTAGAAAAATATCACCAATCAATATCATTTCAAGAAAAAAAATTAAAGAACTTCAACAATGTCATAAACATGAAAAAAATTAAAGCCAGTAGTCAAGTACATTCCCACAAAGAAAGCTCCAGCCCAGAAGGCTTCCCTGTTAAGTGCTACATGGGACAAGAAGGTGCAGTTTCGCATGAGCCCTCCCAGGGTCTACTCCATGGCTGATTGCACGGGGCTCCCTTAATTTTTGACACCAAAGCCTCACAAGTGAGAGTAGAGGCATGAAAACCAAGACTGAGTTCACTCGTGAACACAAACACAAAAATCCAAACTAGAGTCTTACCACCACAAGCTCAGCAATACATAAACAGGACGATGTATCATGACCAATATAGGTTTATTTAACATTAGAAGTCAATTCACCACATTAACAGATCAGAACAGGAAAATTATATTATTAATAAACATAGGTAAAATTCAACATCCCCCTTACATTTTTAAAAAACCTAAGCAAACTTGTATTAGAGATGACTTTTTTAATATAATAGAAGATATATACCAAAACAACCTTCAGCGAATATTCTTAATCATACACATTAAAAGCATTACTTTGATGTTGAGAATACAACAAGGATGCTTGCTAAACATGCCTCAATATGCCATAGGTTCTCAACTGGAGCAATCAGATGCAAAAGAAGTAAAAGGCATAAGAAATAGAAGGAAAAACAGTCATTCTTTTCTTCTTCTTCTTTTTTTTTTTTTTTTTTTGAGACAGGAGCCTCAAGCTGTCCCCCTGGGTAGAGTGCTGTGGCATCACAGCCCACAGCAACCTTCAACTCCTGAGGTCAAGCGAGTCTCCTGCCTCAGCCTCCCAGATAGCTGGGACCACAGGTGCCCACCACAACACCCGGCTATTCAGGCTATTTTTTGGTTGCAGCCATCATTGTTGTTTGGCGGGCCCGGGCTGGTTTTGAACCCGCCACCTTGTGTGTACATGGCTGGTGCTTTAGCCACTTGAGCCACAGGCTCCAAACCCAGTCATTATTTTCAGATGATTATGTATGTAGAAAATCTGAACAGGCTCGGCGCTTCTGGCTCAAGTGGTTAAGGTGCCAGCCACATACACACAAGGTGGAGGGTTCAAAACCAGCCTGGGCCTGCCAAACAACAAGGACGGCTGCAACCAAAAAATAGCTGGGCGTTGTGGCGGGTGCCTGTGGTCCCAGCTACCTGGGAGGCTGAGGCAAGAGACTCGCTTGAGCCCAGGAGTTGGAGATTGCTGTGAGCTATGATGGCATGGCACTCTACCCAGGGGAACAGCTTGAGGCTCCTGTCTCAAAAAGAAAAAAAAGAAAGAAAGAAAAAGAAAATCTGAACAAATATACAATTATTAAAAGTATTAAGATAACTTAGTAATGTTGCTAGATACAACTTCAGTAATAAAGTACATTCCTATTTATCAAAACAAATAATGAAAAAAATATTTGGAAAAGCTATCATTTACAATTACACCAAAAAGCATGAAGTGTTTCAGAATAAATACAACAAAAGACATGTAGGGCCTCTACAGAGAAAATGAGGACACCCTGCTGGGCAACGTTAAAGGAGACTCATAAGTAAGCAGAACAAATGACCCAGTTCCTGCAACAAATAAATTTTATGGAAGGTGGGGAGAGAAGGCAGAGGATGTTTTAAACTAAAAGGGCCTTAGGATACAGGCAATGTGGGCATTTGCTTGGATCCTGATTTGAGCAAACAACTGTAAGACATTCTGAGATAATTTCTGAAAATGAGCACACACTAGTATTAGATTTTGAGGAATTATTGTTAATTGGGGTTGATGATAATTTTTGTGATTATTCTAAAAATAGGTTTTAATCTGAGTATAAAGTTTTATAGGTGAACAGTATTATACCTTAACTTTTTTTCAGACAGTCTCAATCTGTCCCCAAACTAGGGTGCCATGGTGTCATAGCTCACAGCAATCTCAGACTCCTAGACTCAAGCGATCCTCCTGCCTCAGCCTTCCAAGTGGGACTACAGGCACCTGCTACCATGCTGGTCTAGTTTTGGATTTTTAAAAAAATACATCAGCCCAAACTATAAGTGGGAGGGATACATGGGATAGGAACGATAGGGCTGACAACTGTGGGCTTATGGGGCTTCTATTATCATTCTTCCACTTTTGTGGCTCTGCAATTTTGCATAATTAAAGTTTTTTTGAGACAGTCTTACTTTGTCATACTTGGTAGAGTGCTGTAGAGACATAGCTCAGAGCAACCTCAAATTCTTGGGTTCAAGTGATTGATTCTCTTGCCTCAGCCTCTCCAGTAGCTGGAACTACAGGCATCTACCACATTGGCCAGCTATTTTTAGAAATGGGGTCTCGCTCTTGCTCAGGCTGGTCTTGAACTTGTGAGCTCAAGTAATCCACCCATCTTGGCCTCCCAGAGTGCTAGGATTAAAGGTATGAGCCACTGCACCCAGCCTAACTTTCTTTTTGTTTAAAGAAGAAAGTTGATATAAATAAATAGAGGCACATTCTGGTACTAGAGACTCGATATTATCAAGATGCCAGTTTCCCCTGACATACAATTCATCTACACAACAAAAACACTTGTGCCCACTGATATTTTGAAATAAAATTACCTTTGAAATGCCAATTCTTGGCTCAGCGCCTGTGGCTCAATTGGCTCAGGCACCAGCCACGTACACCTAAGGTGGAGGGTTCAAATCCCCAGCCTGGGCCCGCCAAACAACAATGATGGCTGCAACCAAAAAAAAAAAAAACTGGCTGGGCGTTGTGGCGGGCGCCTGTGGTCCCAGCTACTTGGGGAGGCTGAGGCAGGAGACTTGCTTGAGCCCAGGAGTTGGAGGTTGCTATGAGCTGTGATGCCATGGCATTCTACCCCGGGGGATAGCTTGAGGCTCCGTCTCAAAAAAAAAAAAAAAAAAAAAAAGATTCTCAGTAGTCCTAATATTCACCAATGATAAGATATAAAGTGTAATTAAATGGAATAGAAAAAATACCTGGAATGGGGCAGCACCTGTGGCTCAGTGGGTAGGGCGCCAGCCCCATATATGGAGGGTGGTGGGTTCAAACCCAGCCCCAGCCAAACTGCAACAACAACAAAAAAAGCTGGGCATTGTGGCAGGCACCTGTAATCCCAGCTACTCAGGAGGCTGAGGCAAGAGATCCCCTAAAACCAGGAGCTAGAGGTTGCTGTGAGCTGTGATGCCACTGCACTCTACCAAGGGTGATAAAGTGAGACTCTATCTCTAAAAGAAAAAGGAAAAAAAAAAAAAGAAATACCTGGAATAAAAAGTGTTTCCATGGAAAATCATTAAGTCAAAACCAAGATTCCGAGTATGGGGCCCAGCAATACATTGGTAGTGACCTCAAGGTGATGCCAGCTCCACTGTGAGAACTGCTGTTCTAAGTTACTTACTCATTCAGTTTATCATCTGTTACAGCAAAGAGCAGATGCCAAAATTTTAGGAAAAATCATAGAATAAAAAATTTAATGTGAGGTGGCCATGGACTGGTGTGGAAGCATGAGATGACCTTTAAGTGGACAGCAAATAAAAGTTGTCCTGCTTGGGGCTGCCTTCCCTCCTCAAAAAGAAAAAATTTAATGTGAAGAAATTGTATCTATCAATCAAATAGTTTTTTGAAAATTAGGAAAAGTTCGCCAATAAATCAAGAAGCATACTTCAGCTCAGTTCAAACACAAACTGACATCCACTCTAATTTATAATTTTAACTATATGTGGGTTAACAATCCAATATAGGACAAATTGGTGACCTTGGGTCTTATTTATGTAGTGGTCCACTGATACTATGGTGAATCAAAAGTGCCTTAGTATAAAAGGCATAGAACATGGCTGAATTTCACCAGCTTTGGACACACTGCGCGTGTCTGGATGCAGCCCCGCAGCTGCACCGGGTACTCCTCACACATCCACACAGTAGCTGACAAGTAAAGCTAAGGACCTTACAGAAGCTTACAAGTGAAAATTTTGCAAAAACAGTTCTAATAAAGCCATCAATAATTGGATGCCATTTATAAATTTTTAGTTAGAACTGAATATACATGCCACTAATTACCAGGTCATTATTCTGCTTTTGAGTGTGGAACCTGTTCTTGCTGGTGTGAAATCTTTCCTAGAGAACTACAACTTTACATATTAAAACACTGAAATAATTTCACCAAGTTACAGGTGTTGGAGCCATCAGGTGAACAGTAAAGCCTCAATGCTTCATGGTTACCACAAGGGACCCCTGCCCCCTAACAAACAAGGGTGCAGTCTCTCTGCCACAGAACATAGCTGGTTCATATGGAAGTGCCCCCATTGCACTGTGGTTGACAACATTTGATTTAATTAGCCATCAACTACATTTAGAAGTATATAGTACCTCAATTTTGTCCCATAAATTGGCAGGAAAAAATTTCAAGAAAGGACTACTGATCTCTTTTTTTTGACAAAGTCTCAATATGTCGTCCTGGGTAGAGTGCTATGAGCTGTGAACCTCAAACTCTTGAGCTTAAGTGATTCTCTTGCCTCAGCCTCCCTAGTAGCTGAGACTACAGGCCCTGGAAATGACGCCTGACTATTTTGTTGTTGTTGCAGTTGTCCTTGTTTAGCAGGCCCGGGCCAGGCTGGAACCTGCCAGCCTCAGTGGCGCCCTACTCACTGAGCTACAGGTGTCAAGCCATGACCACCTTCTTTTTTCTTTTTTTTTTTTTTTTTTTGAGACGGAGCCTCAAGCCATCCCCCTGGGTAGAGTGCCATGGCATCACAGCTTCACAGCAACCTCCAACTCCTGGGCTCAAGTGAGTCTCCTGCCTCCGCCTCCCAAGTAGCTGGGACCACAGGCGCTGAGCCGACCACCTTCTTAAGTGACATAATCATTAAAAATCTATCTGTGTTCTGACTTTCCAATATAAAAATGTCAGGAAAATTATTAGACATTTAACTATATTCCACACACTGCTGCAGTTGAATCTGTGCTTACATTCTA
>CAUYQV010036894.1:0-21707 GCA_963574575.1 Galagoides demidoff
CTAAGCGAGCTTTGTCCTGATGCTCGGGAAGGGTTGGGGATGAGATGAGGCAGTGACATTCTCTTCCCTGCAAGCAAACCTTTGCACCCTCCAATACTTCATACTGTCTTTTCTTTTTCACTCATACTTAAAACATGGGACATCCATTTTGTGTCTGGCTATGCCAGGCACAAATGATCCACAGGTGAACAAACATACTTCTTGCCCTGGAGAAGCCAGTGAGCAGGGGAAAGGAATAGGCACATCAAAACTTAGAATTCAATGCCATTGTGGCTACTGCACAGATGCGTGCATGAAGTCCTATGGGGCCAGGAGAGAGGATGCAAGTAACTCTGTGGATTGGAGCATCAGAAAAAAATTGTAGAGAAAGGTCTACACATCATGGACTTTTACCAGTACAAAAGAGTTTGGCAGCATGAACCGCAGTCTGTACAAAGACACAGAGGATTCCTGAAGACAGTGGCTGGAGCAGAAGGTGCTGGCAAGAGAGGGGGTGGAGCTGAGGCTGGAAATGTAGGAAGGCTGCTGCTTGGGAAGAGCTTAGTGCCGTATGTGGACACTTTCTGCTGAAGAAAAGCACATAACTGCTTCTTAGGCCATATTAGGTTGTGCAGAGAGGGAACTCTAGGATACCGTGCAGAGTGGAACGTGGGACAGAGGACTTATGCTGGAGAACTTATGCTTTTAAATTTTAATTCCCTTTCATTATCAGCACCAAATAGTTATGCAGCCTCTGGAGGTAAGCGAGACCCCAGTGAGTGAGGGTGGAAGACACAGAGGCCCATCTAAAGGCATAGTCTTTGGGTCCCAGTGTTTACAATTTAAGATGGACTCACTGGGATCTTAACATAAGAGAATTAATAGACAGAAAAACACAACACTTTTGCTAATCAATCCTTACCCATAAGGTTTCACTATGCTGCTATTTTACTGGCATCCTAGCACACTGGCTTTCAATATTTTTGATCATGACCCAAAATAAGAAATACATTTTTATGCCATGACCCAGAACCCTTACAAAAACCTCACCAAGTACTATGGAAACACACTGCAATATTTTGTATCCTGTTATATTTTAATTTTTTAAAATGCTGGTTGTTGACCCTCTAAATCAGTTTCATGACCTGGTAATAACCAGTGGCTTGAAAAATTCTTGCCTTCTCATGTTTTTGAGGTGAGACACTGGGGGTCAGAATGAAGACAGATGGGGAGTGAAGGAGTAAGCGAGCCTTCTAGCGAGAGAAGGACTGCCCAAGCCATCACCACGGAAAATTCCTCTGCCCAAAGAAGCCACTAAATGATCTAGGGGACTTCACTAAGAAGGGAGACTTATTTGTCCAAAATTAGAAGACAATTCCTGATATCTCGGAAGGTATAGAGTAGCACTCACAAAACTGCATCGTGGAGAAGATTTTGAGATGATAGTAATAGATATCCCTTAAAAACTTCTGTTGAGTGATAAAATAAGTTCAATAGATGCAAAATTTATCCTCAATGTGGATGGTCACAATTCATATTTAAAGAGCTAGAAACATCTGTGGCAACACAATCATTTTATCCTTTGTTAAAATGCAAGATTGAATTTATTTGACTGTAGAGCCTTTTCTGTTTTCTAATCCCATACAGAGAGCACAGGCTGAGAAATGCAGGTGTAGACAGAATCCCTGAAGAAGGTGAGCTGAGTGCAATCCCTTCTTGTGATGGGTCTAACTAGGCAAACTCCTTCCCATAAAAGGCTCAATAGTAAATATTTTAGGCTTCTCTCACGGCGACTCGGCTCTGCCATTGTAGTGTATAAGCAGCCACAGACCATACATAAAGGAGGAAGCAGGCTGCATTCCAAACCAACTTTATTTATGGACCCTGGAATTTGAATTTCATATGATTTTCCTGTGTCAAAAAATCTTATTCCTTTTTTAAATTTTTTTCCAACCATTTCAAAATGTAAAAACCATTCTTAGCTCCCGGGCTGTACAAAAACAGGCGGCAGGCTGCATTTGGCCCGGTGGGCCATAGTTTGCCAACTGCTGGTCTAAATATTGAGATACTTGTCGGTTTGAACAGCAAAAGAGAGTCCAAGGTAGGTAGGATGTTCCCTTTCCCTCCCCTGCAGCAATACCCTTCTGAAGTAGCCCTAAGCCTGGGGGAGAAATCTGCACAAGCCTGATCTGCTTGTGTTCTGAGATTTCTGCTGTCAGTTTTAAACGAATTCTCCTTTCCATTCTGATACTGCTTGGCTTAGCCTAGGGACCCTTTGGAAGCCTTTCTTAACCCCACAGCTGGCTGAGGGTTCATCTGGCCTCATCTGTTGTGTTTCTTTGACTACCCTTAACCCCCATATCTAATAGCTGCTCTGACCAGCAGCCACTCAAGGCTGCTGCTTCTCAGAAACTTCCACCAGAGCCAGAGGGAAAATTATTTAGAGTCTCAAATTTTATCTCAGGAGAAATGAGTTTTAATTTTGCATTCTACTCCACTATACTTACTCTAATATAAAAATTAATGTGTTTTCCTCTTAGAAAAGTATTCTAGTAAAATCAATGCTCCATGAAGGGCTGTGCTTACTTGGTTTGAATATCAAGTCCCGGCACAGTGCCTCTTAGCCTATTTCTGGAAACACAGGCCTACGTGATACATTTTAGAATCCTGGCACTTAACACTCCACAAATCTAGTCCCAGCCTATCTTCCCAGACTCTCTTCTCACAGTTCTTCTCCTGCCTACAGATTCCAGCCGAGGTGGCGCCCCTCCAGAAAGCCTCATGTCTTTTAAGCTGATGTGATCTTTGTCACCCATGGGATCATGACATTTCTATTTTATGTATTATTACATGTTTAAGCATCTTGTTTGCTCAATTCTATTGTAAACTCCTTCAGGTCAGAAACTACAATTTAAAACCTTGGTTCTGTAACCTCTTGTAGCAATATTCTAATGTGTTCCCCCATAATCTGTGACTCCTGATCTATACTCCTTAGTGTAATGCCTTACCCTTGAATGTGGGCAGGAGTTGGGACTTCCTCGAAGAGAACAGAATATGGCAAAGGTGGTGGGATGTCACTCCCACAATGACCTCACACCCTGTCATGCTGATAAACTCACCCCAGACAAAATCCTAGCTGGCTCAATCACATAAGCAGCTATGTTGGGGAGTCCACATGGCAAAGACCGTGAATGACCCTGAGGAGCTGAGGGCAGTTTCCAGCTGACAGGGCAAGAAGCCAGGCCCTCCATCCTACATCCATAAGGTAATGAACTCTGCCAATAAACCGAGTGAACTTGGAAGGTGATTTCCCCCAGAACCTCCAGAAAAGAACGCAGCCCAGCTGACACCACGATCACAGCCCTGCGAGATCACAAACAGAACATCCAGCTAAAGATGTGCTTGGATTCCAGACTCATAGAAACTGTGAGATGACAAATGTGTGTTGTTTTAAGCTGCTAAATTTGTGGTAATTTGTTATGCTGCAATAGAAAACTAAGGCCTTCCCTTCTCTCAGCGGACTGTGCCCTGACAACTGTGCTTTGCATGGAGTACAAGGTCATTAAAGACTCACTGCAGTGAATTCTTAATGAATTACCTTGTAACACTCCATACATGTATCAAGTATAATCCAGAAAGAAGCTGGAGGCCAAAACCTCAGCTGGAGCCAGGTATTTTTTAGTTCGCTTGTTCTTTTCCCTGCCTTTCTGTCCTTATGCCCATAGACATATAAATAACATGGTTACAGAAATAAAAATAGGAAACCAAAACACCAGACAAAAATTAAAAAAAACACCCATTTGCTAAACACCACAGCCAGTGTAGTTGTGATGATCAACAATTCATATCTCATTTAAACCTGAGCTTTTTAGTGGCCCAGTGAGGACGGAGAAACTTTGTGAATCACATGGCTTCTGGCTGTGAGATAAGGAGGCCCAGAGCATCTCTTAAAGGGACACAATATTCTGCACTGGATCTGGGGTGGGGTTGTTTGTATTTAGATTTTTTTTTTATACTGTCTTTTGGAGCTTAAAGCATGGTGTGTAAAATTGGGCTTCCTGTAGGGAGGGTTGACTTATGCCTATGGTGTGAGGATCTCTGGAAGTTCATTAAAACAGATTGTATATATCGAATAGCAGAAGTGTTGGCACATAACGACTCAGTCCAAACCTCTGCACTGAGAGATGACCAAACTCTAGTGTGGTTTCTAGCATCTGTGTCCCCAGGGTGACCCAGCCCCCGCTTACGTGCCTGCCAGAAGAAGCCCCGCACTGTCAGGAGAATTAGCTGTTTGTAGCAGCCAACATCTGACAATAGGCTCCTGACTCCCATTTTTTAGAGCATTTATTAGAAAGGGCTTAGGCTCGTTCACCCTACTGTGCACCATGAGGATTACAGTTAATAACAGTGTATTGTATATTCAGGGTTTTTGCTAAAGGAGTAGATTACAGCTGTTCTTGCCCCAGGAGGGGAAATGGGTAACTATAAGATGATTGATATGTTAATTTGTTTCACTATAATAACCATTTTACTATATTTACTATAGTAGTGTGTGTGTGTGTGTGTGTGTGTATATATATAATAACATCATGTTGTATGCCTTAAATGTACAACAAAATTTATTTTAAAATAAATAAATAAATAAACAGGGTTGCTTTTGTGAATATGTATCTCCTGCTGCTCTGAAGTATCTTTCTCAAGGACCTGGGAGTCATTCCTGTGAATTGCAATACCAGGATGGATAAGGCCTCTGTCCTCAGGATCCTGCCTTCCCTAACTGCCAATTCATGAACACAGTTAGCCTAATGGCATTTACACTGACCAAACCTTTGTAATTTTTCACTTCTCTGACTCTGCTGAGCCCTGCTGACCCACCTCCCTACTCTCTCATTCTCCTTTAAAACACACGCAGTCACCTCTGTGCAGATCAGAATGGAGCTTCCGCCTATTGTCAGTAATCACTAAATAAAATCTGTCTTCACTGCTTTGACTAATGTCCAGCTGTCGCTGTCTTTAATGATATGTATATATATACGTGTGTATTTGTACAGACACACTAAGCACATGATTTTAAAGGATCCCTAAGGAAGAGCTCCTAAACCTACAGAAGGTTCTAGGAAAGGCTTTCCAATGGGCTTGAGCCATGTCAGGGAGGTCTGTTATCAGATAACCTAGGAGAAAAAAATTACATAAATGCCAGCAGTCATATTCTTTAAGGAAATAGGCCAGCGTTTTATTTGTATATTTGTTTTCTGAAGCAATCCACTTTGGTGGGACAATCTGGTTGATAATATCAGGGCAGCATCAATCAGAAGAGATTCAAGGAGGAAAGAAATCATTCATTTTGCATTTCCAAGAGATGCAGATGGGGACAAGGCAGAATCCAAAAAGAGATGGGAAGAGGCAGGGGAGAGTGACGACCCACAGAGGGTGGGAGTAGGACGCTGGGACTCTGAAGTCCATGGCCACAGGAAAGTTCCAGTGGCAAGTGGGGCAAAGGACGCTAAAGGGCGGGACCAAACGTTCAACTTACAGTTGTTTGTCGTATGCTAATGGTAGCCCCAAATTTGCAGCGTACGCCAATGGCTGGCCTGGCTAAACATATTAGACATATTTTTGCCCCCCACTAGGCCTAAAGTATGACTTAGCACTTCATTACACATTGCCAGAAGAAAATCCACTTCATAAATATTAATGGTGATTTCAGTGGAAGGTTTTACACACATCCAACATCCATCTCTGATCTGTCCCTTTCCCGTCCCCCTCCCCAGACTTGACTCTGGAGAGAGGAGGGAAAAAAGTGATGTCCCTCTCCAGGGCCAGATTCATGGGTCCATGGCGTGTACAGTGTCACAGGGAGCCAAGCGGTAAAAGTCCCAGTGACATTTGCTGCTGCGCTCACGCCCTCCTACAAGGATTGGTAATTTTATCTCTGAGCTCGGTTCTGCGAGAGACAACCACCAGCCAAGGCGCGTGCGCAGTAGCAGGGCCGTGGCGTGGACCTCACACACCTGCAGCTCCCGGCCTCCCACTGCACACCCGGGCTTTGTGAAGCCTGGTCATACAGGGTGCTGGGGACCAGAGGAGTGTGGAGCTCAGTGAGACTCAAAGTGAGTACGAAGGGAATGTACTGCATCCGCCACTGGATAAGCAATGCACTGACGGCTCCAAGAGACGTTACTTTGGATTCAAACCAGAACTTGCTTCCAACACAGGAAAAAAAAAAAAGCACTGGTGGTGTAAGGAACGCAAACAACCAAAGAATCCTATCATGTTCTTTCCAACTTGTGTGGTATGAGAACAAGACTGATCAGGAGAAATTTAAACTTTTCAGGAACCCCAGGAGATGTTGGTAGGGATGGATGTGTGAAGAGGACAGCTCTGAAATTTCCCGTGTGTGACGGAATTTCAGCCTTTAAAAGTCAGTATCGGGCGGTGCCTGTGACTCAGTGGGTAGGGAGCCGGCCCCATATACTGAGGGGTGGCGGTTTTGAACCCACCCCAGGCCTGGTCAAACTGCAATAAAAAAACAGCACGACTTTGTGGCCGCGGCTATAGTCCTAGCTACTGGGGAGGCTGAGGCAAGAGAATCGCCTAAGCACAGGAGTTGGAGGTTGCTGTGAGCTGTGATGCCACAGCCTCTACCAAGGGTGATAAAGTGGGACTCTGTCTCTAAAATAAATAAACAAATAAATAAAAATAAAAGTCAGTACAAAGCCTCCAGACGGCCAGAAGACATCTGAGTAGTTAACACCCAGGTTACAACTGTGTCATAATCTACGGAGGGAGGGAAAATTTTATTCTTCCAGTTCTACTGGTTACAGTACACATTTTTCTGGCTGCTAAACAGATAGCCTCTAACATAATACAAGTTCATTTTTCACTTGGGTAAAGCCCCAGATAGGTGGTTCTGGTCAGCAGGTGGCTAGATTCCTCCTTTCCTGTGGTCCCACCACCTTGATCTTAGTGTGGTTGCTGTGGTCCCCGTGGTAGTGTGGAGAAGGCCAAGAACTTGGAGGATCTTGTGCAGGAGAATCTTACAGGTCAGGCCTGGAAAGGGCACACCTGTGCTTATATGCTGTGGGCTGCAGCTTGGTCACCTGGCTACACCAACAGCAAGGGAAGCTGGGTAATGTAGTCTCTTCTATGTGGCCTGGAAGAAGAGAAAATGGGTTTGATGAACACCAGCCACAGAGGGCGTAGGGGAGGTGTTCCATTAGATGAGACAGCCTAAACAAGGCATGGAGGGAAGGATACTATGGTGCAAGCAGGGAACTTCAAATTGCTTGTGGTTGTCAGTGTGTTCTAAGAATGGTTACAGGTGTACATCAGTGCTTTGTACCTCCCTTACATAGGCTGGCAATGGTTGGAGCATTTAACTTTAGGAGTAAAATAATTTGCTGTAGGTTAACCAGGGGAACAGCGCAGCCAACTCTTTCCTCTTCTCTTCCATGACTTCAAAGTAGCAAGGAGAGAGGCATGGAGTAGGGTCAGGCTGGAGTCAGATTAGGTTCTTAAGGGCAGGGCGGTGCATCTCCGCGTGGTTCCTGACAGCTCAACACATTCAGACAGATACTGGGAGCGGACACTCCAGGTATAATGAGGTAGTGTTTGGTTGGCATGTTCTTTGTCTTCATTTCTCCCAGAAGCATCAAGTGCACAGGTGGTGACCAGACAGAGTAAATGGAGGCAGGATCTGGTATAGCAAGTCTCCCAGCAGGTATGTTACTAACCTAAATGTTCTCCGGGGCACACCGACCTCCTGCTAATGGCTTTCTCGGGTTATTGCTGTGCTGTTTTATTTTCTCCTTCAAAATGCCTAAAAGAAAGAGCCTGGGGCCTTCCAGAGAAATAGTGACATCCTCCTGGGAACATGATCCATGGCCAGTGTGAGGTGTATTAAAGGGTAAAGGAACCAGCCATCTGCATTAACTAAGTCTAGCCAAGGAAATTGTTTCTGTCTGCCCGGGCTTGACAAATCAATTGATCTATTACACTGTTCCCTGAGTTTCCTGAGAGCAAGCTCTCAGCTTTTCTGCACAAATATATCCCAGTATTGAACTCGAGTAATAGACAGAAGGTTATCAGTGATCATAAGAGAAAAGAGTCTGTAATGCTGCTTCTCAGCACTAAATTGCTCTCACTCAGTTTAAAGGAGGAAACTACATCTTTACACCAAGCATCCCTTGTTTAGCGATTGTGTCCCTGTTGCTCCTTGCAGACTACACAAAGTACACTGCTAGGGACACTAGTTAATGCTGTCACCCTCCTTCCAGATTGCTTTTTCTTTCCTGTGTCCTCCTTAATAATGTTCATGTGACTTCTTCTCAGCCCCCAATCCTGCCCTCATCATATTACAAACAAAATGTCCCCAAACCATGTGAACGGATGGTCCAGGCACTCATGGGCAGGGCTAGCTATGTAGTTTGGAGGGCTCAGTGCAAAGTGAAGATGTGGGCACCCTTGTTGAAAAAGCAGGAAAAAAGTAACAATTCAAGTTACTAAAATACAGACCTTTCTCTTTCTTATGCAGTTTCTCTTTCGTGGTATTTTTAAAAATCTGTTTGTTTAACTTTATTCTAAGTAAAGAAAAATTAAACTTTTAAACAATTACCTTGAATTTGCCTATCCTTATTAAAGCATTAGGCAATATAATTTTAAGTACAATTATAAGGTTTAAATGAAAATAAAACCCTTTTACTCTTATGTGAAATCACCAAAATCACACAATTCATAGTTCATATATGCATATATAGATAGTATATATGTGTGTGTGTGTGTATATATGTATAATTTTCTCCAAAACAGTGAAAAGCTGCAAAAGAGCAAAACTAAAGCCCTCACTATTTTTATTTCACTTCTCATGCACACCTTCTACTAATACTCTCAGCCTTGGACTTACTGATATGGAAGGATTGAAAGAAAAGAGAACTAGGGAGTGGCCCACATTTCCCTGTCCTGGCTACTACAGGGAACTATCAAGAGTATGAAAAGATATGGCAGTGTTCTTTGGTTAGTTGTCCCATGTTTCTTAGAATACCTTTCTGCTTTTGAAACAAGCTCTGGTTGGAGCAGAAAGCATGGCCATTCAGGGCTGTATGCACCCCCCATTCACTTGATTGTAGAGGTAGCAGGTAGCAGATTGTAGAGGTACAGTTACCTTGTACTCCCTTTGGGTCCTGCTGAACCCCCATCTGTCAGGCCTGTCAGGATCCTAGGCTCATGGGGCATCTCACAATTCAACTGTGAATTGGGACCAGGGATATGTGCATTACAAAGGTCCCCTCTGCTCACTGCCATCCTTTATTGTCCCATCAGGCTTCCCTTATAAAACACAAGCTCAAAGAAAAAAATATTAAGAATTTCAGGATGGCCACAGCAGAGATTTAGACACAATGTGGGGTCTTTTTAAGGTTGACCCTGATTGCTGCATAGGTCACCTGCCTGTGAAGCCAGCCCCAGTGGAGAAGCACTCCCAGACAGAAACAGGTTACATCCAGATCCCAGTCCTGCCTGCCTGATCTTCCCCACCAGAATTTTGACAATAGCAGTCAGTTCGAGCATGCAAATATCTTACGTGACCTGAGTGGGTTTTTTAATTCTTGAATATTGAGGGATAACAAAATATGAGGAATGAAAATCATACATAGTTATGACATCATTTACTTAGATGTCATTGGAGTCAATGCACCCTGAAGACCATGCATAGGGTGTTGATATCAGTTTTGCCAAAAAATGTGGTAAAATCCTTAATCTAGCTTTACCTGGAGAATGATCTGGTCTGTTCCAAAAGGTATTTCGGCTTCTAAGGCCCTACTTCATTCTTGTTCCTCAGCAGTTACTAGTAGGTTAACCAAAGGTCAATTCACATCATTGCGTTTCCTTCTCTATTCCTTTCTGCATATCAGCTCATCTTCCAAGATCATCCCTGGAACCACGCCCTCTCTATGGATGGAAACCGACTTGAATGAAAGCATAAAATGGAATTAATTCTGGAGAGAATTTTTGGCAGGAAATATTTTCCATTTTTAGGCTGCTTAAATCACGTGTAAATTTTTGTTAGTATCAGAAATAGCTTAAGCAAAAGAAAAAAGAAAGAATGAAACATTGCCACAGGAAGCAGGTAGCTCAATGAACTGAAGAAAAAGCTGGCCAACTAGACTTTGGAAGACGCTGGAGCAGAAGAACTTCAGTAGATTAAGAATTCAAGGATGGCCTACTGTGGACAGGGTCATTGCAACATTTGCTGCACCATCTCTCCCTATGGAATTAAAGCTCCTGGACAGAGAGAGGGAGAATTGATCTACTTAGGTAGAATGGTGGGGATTAGCATAGGGTTATCCTGGTTTGAGAGCAGCAAGTTGATTTTGTCACACCATGAGTCACGGGAGAATTTTAATCCCCCTACTTTAGTCTGCTAACACTGCTATAACAAGGTACCATAGCCTGGGTAGGTAGCTTAAATAACAGGTATTTATTTTCTCATAGTTCTGGAGGCTTTCTAAGCCTAAGATCAAGGTATCACAGGTTGGATCTCTCCTCAGGCCACTTTCCTTGATGCACAGATGATGGTAGCCTCTCATGGTACTTGCATGGTCTTTTCTCTGTGCACACGTCCTTGGGGTCTCTTTCCTTACAAAGACACCCATCCTGTTGGATTAGGGGCCCATATGCATGATCTCATTTTACCTTAATTACTTCCTTAAAGGCCCTGTCTTCAGATATAGTCATGTTGGAGTTAGAGCTTCAACATAGACATTTTCGGAGGCCATAGTTCAGCCTTTAGCACCTCCAAGGTAAAATGTGTCACCAAAACGAAGGGGAAAGACCTGCCAGGTAGGCGAGAGCATTAGGGGCCCTCAGTCTTGCTCCTCTAGGCCATCATGATAAATACAAAGGTTTGCTCCACCTGTGTATTTTTTTTAATGTTGTTATTTTGTTTTTTACTGGCATAAATGTATAAGGGTTGGGGAGGGAAATTTAGGAAGCTACAGGAGTAAAGTTTCTTCCCAAGTAACCTCAGATCCATTCATTACCCCTCCCCAGCTTCTGCAACAGTTTGAACTGAGCAAAGGGGAGGAGAGAGGAAGGAGATGATATTGAACAAGGTGGGGAAGAAGATATTGGATAAGGTAGGTGAATAAAAGGGTGTTTGAAGGACAAGAGAGGCTCAGGATAATTTAACTAGATTGTGTGGCACATTTCAAGTGTTGGTCAGTTTTTCTCAGGAAATCCTCAGATTAGATAAGGCATGGATACCCCCATGAGAATGACTAAAAACAACCACGAAAGTCTTCACTGGCTTTCTGTCCTTTTCTGATATAAATCGTCTCTCTCCTGGTGCTTCCTTCTTTCTCTTCTCTTTCTGCACCTTATCTTTTTTCTGTCTCCTAAGGTACCTAGAGTCTTAGAAATTCATCACTACTAGTATATCAATGATTTGGTTTGCATTATTCCCTCTTTCCCATTTTCTCTTGTCCACGGTTCATTATTTTCATTCATTAATATATGTTTATTGAACATCTCCTATGTACCAGGCACTGGTCTAGGTAATTTGGAGAAAAAGATGTCTGTGCCAGGAGACCTTACCTTCTAGCAGAGAGATGGAGAATATGCTGTCACACAGTGTGAGTGGATCACGTGGTAGATGAAGATAAGCACCATAGCACAGGGTAAGGAGGGTGGGGTGCTGGGCCCAGGGCCTGCTGATACCTTGGAATCCTCAAGGTGCACCTCTTGGTGGAGTGCTGTACTGGATCATCTCCATTAACCCCTGTAGGCCAGCTCTTTACCCTTTGCCCTGCTCTGTGCCCTGAGAAGACAACCTACATGGGCTGCAGCCAGGGGTCCTCTTGAGTTGGGTCTCTGACTCCCAGCTGGTTGGGCCAATGTGTGGCACTGGCAGGACATTGGGAGGCAGTTTTGGTTCTATTGATTCTAGCACAAGACACTCTCTCCCATCAAGCTCATTCCTTGCTTAGCCATAGGTTAATGGTAGCTACCATTTTCATTGACAGTCATAGCCCCTTCTAGGATCCAGCAAGTGTTCCCTCTCTTTTGGTTTCAATATGTATGCTCTACTATTGCCAATCCCAAGGTGTTTCTCTATCCTTCGCTGGTTTCCGTTAAGTCTGGCCACACCTTTGTTAAATGTCTTTTTATTGCACTCTCCAATTACCCCCCTTTGAATGTACCATCTCCTTTTGGAATCTTGATTTATAGTGTAATTGATACTGAGGGAAGTGGCCCCAACATACAGCCTCACAGATTGAGATTCCATGATTGGGTTGCCCCTGTTGGAAGAGTTTGTGAATGACCTTGGGAGGAGAGGGAAAGGGTAATCTATGGCATGCAAAAGTGTCTCCTTTTACCTAGTTCTTATTCTCTGTTTTTATTTTCTATTCCCCAAAACTATAGTGATAACCAATATACTCAACTGGCTTTAGTTTCCTGCCTTATGGAATGAGGATTATATTGATAGGAAGAGCCAAATGGAAGCCCTAAAATAAAAAACCCAAAGCAATATGGCATCTCTAGAGGAACTACAAAGATTAATGCCACCATCAGAGACTTGGGTTATGCAGGGATAATTATTCCTATCACATCTCAAGTTAACTACTGTTTGGCTGCTGTAAAAGCCAGATGGGTCTTAGAGAATAATTATGGGTTGTCCCAGACTTGATCAGGTGGTTATGGCAATCACAAATGAGGTTTTGGATGTGGTATCTTTATGGGAGCCAATTAATAACCACTCTTGGCACCTGGTTTCTCAGCTATCAATTTGCAAAACTTCTCAATTGTAGGTAGGGAAAGTGTCTGTCAGCCAGCCTCCTTCCTCAGCCACATTGGTGCTTGTTCAGTGAGGCACATACAGAGTGGCTAGAGACACAAAAATGGACTTCTTGTCCCCAAGGCTGATTTTGCTAGAGCCTTCTGACCCAATGTTCCAACAGCAGGGGCCAATTCTGAGGCCCTAATAAAACTGCATTCCATGAAACAGGCAGCCATTTACCCCGAAAGGAATAGATGCATATCCTAGATACACATTTGCCATTTCCCCCCAGAATTTTTCTGCCTGCTTTCTGACTTGTGGACCTATAAATGCCTTATCCTTTGACATGCTATCTCACAAAATATTACAACCATCTAAGGCTCTTATTTGGTGGTGAAGGAGGTATGGCATTTTGACTTTGTCATTCACTGCATTCTCCTGTCACCCACAAGCACAGGGCTCGATAGATCATTGGAACGGCCCGATGACAATCCCTACAAGCATGTGTCCCACACCCATAGCCCACGTCTGGGTCTAGGAACCAAGGGAAATAGTGGCTTTAGTAATCCCAAGAATATCAAGATTCATTTCCTATGAAGGAATGTTTCACCAGAAAAAAATTGTTCAATTAAATCGGGAGCCGAACCTATTCCCAGGCCATTTTAGGGCATCTTTTGCCACTGAACTAAGAAACAAAGGGAGGGGGTGTCACTTTACTTGATGGGGTAATGGATGTGTAAACTTATCAAATCAACTTCTGAAAATTCTGTAAGTGTATAACCAACTGAAATAAATGTTTAAACAAACTGAAGCCATCAATGTAATATAAAAAGAGGTGGTTAAATGCAAAATTTACCAGCAAAGTAAATTATTTTTTCCTTCTTCAAAGAAGCAGAGGACAAAAGTTGTAAGAGTTAGTAGGTACTTATCCTATTCCCTCTCTTTCAAAGAAGAGTTAGCCAAGATGTTCTGATTCCAGCACATCATCTTCTGGAATCTGCAAGTCTTTTATAGTCATCTCTGTAATTGGTTTATATTCTATATAATCTTTATTCATATCCACATCAGGGTTTGACAACTGGTCAGTAAAATAAATACTATGCCAAAAAAAACACAGGCTTTAGCCAATATTAAAACAATTGCCAAAACTCTTGTTTGGGAAGAAGACAATTTTTCCCCCTCTATTTGTAGCCATTTGCTACTGCTCTCTACTGCCTTGTGTTTTAAAAACCATGATTCTGCAATAACACTGCACTAACTTGACATCAGCAGGAATGATCACCAAATCCCTTGGCCTGCTAGGTCTGCCAGGCATGGTGTGATTGAATTTCAATAGCATCAAGGTCATGGAATTAGGAGTGGTAAAGCAGTATCGGCAAAGCAACAATATGGCTCAGTAGCTGGGTTGTTGTCTATCATTGGAGGCAAACAGCTTGGCAAGGGAAGGATTTGGCTGTCCTTTATTTGTGGGTACAGAATGGCATCCAGGAATTCCACAAAGCTGCATAAGGCCCCAAGGGCAAAAGAAACCCAAAATTACACCAGCTAGAATAAACCTACGGCTCCAGCAGTTCAATAGTCACCTGAGGGCAATTGTCAATTTTTAAACTGGCACTACCTATTCAACTCTGCTTTGCTTGACCAGACCCTTTGAGTTTAAATGGCTTTCTCTGATTATGCCCTCACTGCCCATAACTTCTGACAGAGGCAATATAACCCGTTAGTTGGAGCTTATGTTAAGTGTACAAATCCTAACTCTGGTATCTACTAGCTAGGGACTGAAGGCCCATTGTATAATCATTCCCAAGTTCTCAGCTTTCTCACAAGAAAAATGGAAATTATACTATCTACTTCGTAAAAGTGTTATAAAGGTTAAATGAAATGGTGTTTGCAAAGTACCTTAAATAGTCTGCAGTACATATCAAGGTGGTGATCACGATGATAAAGGCACTTTCGGCAGGATCCAGAGTGATAGAGGATTCAAACAGCCTTGGCACTGGAATCTATTTTGGTGCATTTCTAGTTAACTGGGTTGGGTGAGAGTTACATTATGAAACTCTAAGATGGTAAAAAAAATAAGAAGTATATATTTGAGTGGTTGGCATTGAGTACAGTCAAGACCAGGGGGATTGAAGAGCATCTGTGTAAGAGGAGGAGGGGAGAGAACGCATGGCAAAATACTCCCGGGAAAATGAGCAAAGTTAGAGGAGCAGAGGAAGAACCCGGAAAAGAGAATGAGAAAGAGACAGAGAGAAAGATAGACAGAGAGACACACTGAGAGGGAGAGGGAAACAGAGAGAAGGGAGAGAAGCTGTAGAGAGAGTCTGAAGAGTATTTCCCAAGCCAAGGGAGAACTGGCTTAAAGAGGGGATGTTAGGAGAGGGGCCATGCAAAGTGAGGACTGAGGATGTTGCTGAACTTGGCAGGAAGGTCGTCTTGTCTCATCAAAAGAGCAGTTTTTATGAAGTGGTGGTGTGTATCAGCTAGGTTTCAATCAGAGAAGCAAACCCAGCAGGCTATATAAGTTGATTATACACATTTATTTAAATATTAAGGGATTTATTTCAAGGAATGTTCTGCACCATTATGGAGACTGGCTTAGCAACCCAAAGTCCACAGGGCAGGCAGACAGGAAGCTTAGGCCATGAGCAGGCTGGAATACTATGGACCCAAGTTAGAAGTTCTTGTCCCCAGGCAGACAACCAGGATGGAAGGGGAATGGAGAGCATCTGTAACACCAGGAGCTACATGCAACCTCTTGCTCAGGCTCAGCCCTAAACATTTTGTGAAAGACTTCTAGTGGATTAAACAGGGCCTGTTTAGATAATCTCCTTCCTGATGAATGGAGAGTCAACTGATGAGACACTTAACATCTGAAAAGCCCCTTCCAACCAGCAACTGGATTTGACTGTGTAACTGGGAGAGCATGGGGAAGTGGCTGCTTCCTACCTTCCATCCTTCCAGTTCCTTGAGTGAATATGCCTTGCAGGCTGCCCTAAACTTCCTTGAAGGGCAATTCTGGGACCATCATGTAGCCTAGCCAAGTTGACATGTCACAAAGGCATGGCATAAGACCCTACGGGTAGAGGCATGAAGAGAGTGTGTCTAAGAATCTTATAAAGAAGGTGAGAGATATCTGCAAATAGAGAAACAGCCAGAAGTAATCTGTGAAATGATGGTTCCAGTAGAATATGAGGAATGAAACTAGCTAGAGAGGTTATGTAGTTATTAAAACCTCAAGGTTGCCAACGGGGGACTTGGTGCTGGGAGAGGCAACCCACCCTAGCCTTATCCTTCCCACACATTCCTGCTGAGCACACCAAACGTGCAAGGGCCTACCCACTCTGTACCAGGGTCTGACTCAGAGTTGCATTTGTGGTGGGAAATACTGAGGGATGAGGTAACATCTAACCCCAGACAAACAACAGGCTTGCTTCCACTCACTATAAAAGCAGTGACTCCCCCAATTTCAGGGTTCCTCTTCTGTAGTACCATGTGCAGGCACACCCCAAGGTTCTCTCTGTCACTCTCATGGGACTTGAATTACTGAGGTTGGAGAATCAACAAACACAAACCAACATGAAGCTGTGTCTACTCCTCTTGCCCTGAGTAATGAAGTCCTTTGTTTTTGACCCTGGAGTCTTTTTTGGGGGGGAGGGAGGGGTTTCATTTTGTCACCCTCTGTAGAGTGCTCTTGTGTCGCTGCTCACAGCAACCTCCAGCTCTTGGGCTTAGGCGATTCTCTTGCCTCAGCCTCCTGAGTAGCTGGGACTACAGGCCCCTGCCACAACGCCCAGCTATTTTTTTGCTGCAGTTTGGCTGGGGCCAGGCTCAAACCCACCACCCTATGGGGCCGGCACCCTGCCCACTGAGCCACAGGCGTGGCCCACCCTGGAGTCTTATGTTTCCTCTAGCGTGCACGTATAACCAGCTGCTCATCAGCTTCTAAGCAGGATAAGATCCCCAGACCCTTATGATTTCTTGACACTCAGGTAAAGAGAAACAAAATTTTAGTTACTTCTAAAAGCACTAGACTTTTTTTTAAAGCACTAGACTTTAAATATAGCAAAGAACTATTCAAAATGAATTTTTTATTTAAATAATCTCTAGCCTTCTTTAAAATATTAATTGATTGGTCTCTATAACCTGGGAAGAATCTTCATCTAATCCTCGAACTCTAGTTTCAGATGTGAGCAATACTGTAGTCTAGTGAACTGGTTGAGGAATCATAAGACCTGGCCTTGAATGTGAGCTCTGAGCCCAGAGTAGGGACAGTTGTACCTGATTCTTGTAATGTTGCTTCACGGAAGTAAGAGCACACGTGATCCCAGGGGTCTGAGATACAGCAAACACCTGGCAAAGGTGGGTTCCCATTTTACCTCATACACAGCCTTCTCTCTCTTTCTGTTCCTACTCTAAACACAGTCTTAGAATTAATTTCTAGGTTTTTGAATATGTGTTTTATTTTGCATTTAATTTCACGCAAGCCAGTGGCATTCAACAGAGAGTCTGCCCTTTAGATAGTTTAAAGAAAATCCAACCATTAGCTGATTTCCATATTCCTCCCTTGAGAGTTCTACTACTTAAATTCTCTCTTTTCAGTTCTAGCCTGTGTTTCCATCTATAGCCTTTTAAAAATGTGCTTTCTGTGTAATAAGCACCCTGTGTAAGTACTTAACATTTCCAAAGAGCACTCACATTTACCATGTCAGGTGAGTGTCCCCCGACTGTCATGCTGTGTAGGGCAGTGGTAGCAGAGTCTTCCACTGTGAGGACCATTCAGCTGAGATGCCATGGCCTCACCCCCACTCTTGCCTTGGCAAATTGCACATGTGAAACATTCACCCCGGGGACCTGACCCCAAGCCTTGTCTCATTCTCTTCCCACTTAATCTTACTGCCTGCTTCGTCCCCCCATCTCTCTTCCTGTCCATTTCCCAACCTCTGAGTTTGTTTTTCCAAGGTCTCTTTCTAACAGTGTTTTTGTAGTGACTTTGTGTATCAGCCAGGGCTCTTTTCCTTTCAAGCGACAGAAATCCTACTAGGAAAAGATTTATTGGCCCACGTACAGAGCAGGGTGAGGCGGTGAGTAGTGTCAAGCACAGCTGAGGTGAGGGTTCAGTGGTGTCATTAGGGATTTTTATCTCCTCTCCATGTCTCAGCCCTGCCTCTTTCTGGGTTTTGACCTCTTTGACATCCTGCAGATGCATTTCCTTTGTGCGGGAGTGAGGGTGGCAGGCAACAGGTTCCATGCACATCTCCACCACTAGCTATTCAAGATCAAAGAAAGTCACACTCTCCATCTCTCTGTAAAAAATCAGCACCATTTGAGTCATGTGCCCATTCATGGGACTAGTCGCTGGTCTAGGTCAGCATGACAGATCTTCTCATCCAATCAGAAGGTAGAGTTGTACACCCAAGTGGAATGGAAGAAGCATGCCTCAGAGGAAAGCAGGTCGGCAAGGCGCCACCTGACCTCCAAGCAAAGCAATGCAGAGCAAAACCCCACAGATGTGCCAGGGGGGACCTTGCATTCTAGATGGCCACAGAAAATTCAAATTTACTATTATAGAAACTAATGATACTATGTCAACTTATTCATTGAATTTCATGTAATTTAATGTCTGTGAAAGCCTTTCAGAAAAATAAATTAAAACTCAGGAGAAAAAGTATTTGTCAGATCACACATCCTGATTTGGAGCTCAGAAAACGTAGTCCCTGTAGGTAAGGACAGCAGTCTACGTGCAGGTGGAATGTCTTTTGTCCCTCCACCTCCCCACCCACGGGACTCTGTTTCTTGCAGAGGAAGCCAGCACTCATGGATACAGTTGAGCACTCATTGGATACAGTTTTAATGATGCGACATTTATACGATGCCAAGGAGACTTTGAAATGACTAAGTTTAAAATAGATCTTTATACCTCAAGGAAGAGAGAGGAAGCAGAAGGAAATACAGTACATTTTGTGAGTTAAGCAGACATGTTACAAGAGAGCTACAGGTTTCCAGGATGGACGTTTATTGTTGTATTTTCTATTTATTTTTGTCTGGCTCTTCCTTCATCTCTATCCTAGGTGTACCAGGCAAATCAACGAATGATAACAGCAATGGTGATTGTAATGATGATACTATTAATAATATAATAACAACCATTTGAGGAGTGTTCATTATATGACAAACACTTTGCCAACCTTTTTATATTCACTATCTTGTTTAATCTTTACCATCACAGAATGAATGCAGTCTGTATGTTATAGGAGGAGACTGAGGCTTAGGGACATTAAATTTCTTGTCTCAGTTTATTCAGTTGGTAATACTTCTATTAGCTTTCTATTGCTGCCGCACCAAATCACCACAAATTTCATGACTTACTATCTTACTACCCTGGAGGTCAGAATTCCAAAATGGGTTTCACTCAGTTAAAATCAAGGTATCAGCTATGTCCCTTTTTGGAGATGTTGGGAGATACTTCATTTCCTTATCTTTCCAGTTTCAAGAGGATGTTCACGTTCTTTGGCTCATGGCTTCCTTCCACTCCTTCCATCATCAAAACCAGCAATATCGCTGAGTCCTTCCCACACTGCCATCTCCCTGTTCCTCCATCTTCTGCCCCATCTTCAACTTTTAAAAAGCCTTGTGATTTACTGGATGCACTGCGATAACCCTGGATAATCTTTTTATTTTAAGGTCAATTGATGAGCAACTTTAATTCCTCCTGAGTCATTAATGTCCTTTGCTATGTAGCCTAATATATTCATGGGTTTCAGAGATTAGGACATCTGTAGGGGGCCATTCTTTTTTCTACCACAAGACCATCATAGTTGCTCCTCTCCTGTCTCTTCCAGTCCCTCCTTTGCTTCTGATCCAACTTGAACTTGGCATTTGAACCCCTAAGTCTTGATTAGCCCCTCAGCACTCTGTAAGATGCTGGCTACACTCCCTGCCTCTGGCTCTTTAGGCTTTTGGCAGTTCAGTTAAGTTGGCTCCATCCAAGACAGATATACACTTATTCATACCCACACCATCCAAACTTCCTCTAGGGAAACTTGGAATAATAGGAGCTTCTCCAGCTTTGACTTGGTATATATTTGTTTGAGTCCCAACTGTATGCCAGAGATAAAAGACAGCCTCTTCTAACCAGATGCTCACAGAGGGAAGACACACAGGTAAACCAGAGATCATAGGGCCTTGTGATAAAATGCACAGGTGCTGTGGTGGCAAGGAGGAACATGGTGGGGGTGGGAGGGGATAGAGTATGTCAGGGAAGGATTCAAATAGAAGTTGATGCCTCAGCAGAGTCTGAAGGCACAAATAGGAGCCATTCAGGTAGAGAAGAAATGAGGACAGACAGTAGGCAGAGGGACAGACTGTAGACAGAGCCTGTGCATAAGTGATGGTGAGTAAAAGAGTGTGTGGCATTGGGAGCATGCAACTAGTCTAATATTGATGGAACAGAGGACTCAATTGGGGAGGGGCCAACAATGGCATGAGGAAAACCAGGTTTACTAGTTAGAGCAAAGACTAGAGTATTAAAAGACCCCATAATACCAATGGCTCAAATAAGATAGCTTTTTATTTCCTTGTCATATGACTGGCTGGACTAGGTTGGCAAGTAGCTTTGCTACTAATATAGGAGAATGTTCAGGAGCTATTTGCACAAGTGAGGATGGATGACAGCCATTGTGTCCCATCTTGAGGGAATAGAAAAAGTAGAGAAAGAAATGAAGGAAAGGAAAGGAAAGGAAAGATGGAGAAATATGGGGCAAGCAATTTCCTTTCAGTCAAGGAAGGTGCAAACTTCGTCAGGTGGCCACACCTAACCTTATGGGAGTTGTTAGCTGGATGATGCTGAGAGAGAGTCAAGAGAAAGTCAGATGTGGTGGGGACAACAAAGAGTTCACCATGGCACAGGAGAAGGTGGGCTGGAGCAGGAGGACATTGACGGCCATGTGGCAGAATTTAAAATAGATCCAGAAAGCAATGGGACATCATTAAGCAGTGACAGATTTAATTGCAAACATGCAAATTCTAGCACAAACAAGGACAGTGGGCAAAGGCCAGACTACGGAGAAGGAAGCCCATTTAAAGTATACCTTGCAGTGATTCAGGCTCTAGAGAAAGGACAGGAAAGGAAACGAGTAGGTAAGATGGAGAGCTATTTGGGGACTCTAAAGGACTTGATAATTGCCTTACTGTGGGGATTAGGGTAGAGAGAGGAGTTAAGGAGGATTCTAACACTTCTGAACAAAAGAGTGAGTGGAGATGGGATTCACCAAAGTATCAAATATAAGTGGAGAAACAGGTTTGAACAGAGAAGAAATATAATAAGGCGATTGGATTTACTCTTTGGTGCTTAAGAAAATCGCCTGCCCTGAAGAGCAGATGTGACTCTACTAGCGTGTGAATGGTGATCAAAACCATGAGGATAAATGAGGCTTCTCAGGCAGAGAGGATCACATGAACAAAGGCTCCGAGAGGGAACTTTGTGGATATGTTAAAGGCCACAGTGTGGAAGGAAAGTGCTCCATGCAGAAAAGAGAGATGGGCTTTGAAGTGACAGGAAGACCAGGAGAGAGCAGTGTGTGGCATTTATAATGAGGATCTGCTAAACTGTTAAATACTACAAGCCAAATAAAAGAAGGACGGAAATCCATTGAGTTTGGCATTAGGATCTCACCAGTCAGTTTGGCAAGAGGAGTTTCAGGGGGTGTGTTGGCAGAAGGGATAAAGACCTGGAGATAAGGAATATAAATACTTCTCCAAGATGTTTGGCTAAAATGGGGTAACGCTTTCTCTTTTAACATGGAAGAACTGGGAGGGGAGAAGGGCGGATGGGTGGTGGGAGGGTGACTGGAAAGATCACCTATATATCTGTCTAACAAGGGTACAAGTGAACTTTTCTAGAACTAGAATATAAATGTTTTGATACAATGACTAAGCAAATGACATGAATATTTAT
>CAUYQV010036903.1:0-14008 GCA_963574575.1 Galagoides demidoff
TGACAACAGAGAAATGTATAAATAATCCTGGCACGGAATACTAAGTATAATGAAAATATTTCAAATTGTATATAAAACTAGCGCATTGTACCCCATGACTGCATTAATGTACACAGCTATGATTTAATAAAAAAAAAAAAACGGAACGGAATACTAAGCAATAAAAGGGAATAGTACTGGCTCGGCACCTGTGGCTCAAGCAGCAAAGGCGCCAGCCACGTACACCTAAGGTGGCGAGTTCGAATCCCCAGCCCGGCCCGCCAAACAACAATGATGGCTGCAACCAAAAAATGGCCGGCGTTGTGGCAGGCGCCTGTGGTTCCAGCTACTTGGGAGGCGGAGGCAGGAGACTCTCTTGAGCCCAGGAGTTGGAGGTTGCTATGAGCTGTGATGCCATGGTACTCTACCCAGGGGGGTAGCTTGAAGCTCAGTCTCAAAAAAAAAAAAAAAAAGGGAATAGTACTGATGTGTGTAACAACATGGATGAACGTAGCTAGATGAAAGAAGCCAGATCCAGAAGAGTCAGATCACATTCTCTGATTCTACTTAGATGACATTCTGAATAAGAGAGACAGAAAACAGCAATGGCTGTTAGGGGGGTCTACATGAGGACATTTTTAATGGTACATGTTACTGTGGTGGTGAATATGTGACCATATACATTTGTATTTGTGAAAACCCATAAAGCTATACTCTATTAAGAATGAAAGAAAATTTACCACATGCAAGTTTTTCTTTTTCTTTCTTTCTTTTTTTTTTTTTTTTGAGACAAAGTCTCACTTTTTTTTTTTTTGTAGAGACAGAATCTCTACAAAATATCACTCTTGGTAAAGTGCCATGGTGACTCAGTTCATGGCAACCTCCAACTCCTGGGCTTAAGTGATTCTCTTGCCTCAGCCTCCTGAGTAGCTGGGACTATAGGCGCCTGCCACAACGCCTGGCTGTTTTTTTGGTTGCATTTCAGCCAGGGTCAAATTTGAACCCACCACCCTTGTTATATGGGGCTGGCACCCTACTCACTGAACTACAGGCCTGACAGAGTCTCACTTTGTCACCCTCAGTAGATTGCCAAGGTGTTATTGCTCACGGCAACCTCAAACCTTTGGGCTTAAGCTCTTCTCTTGCCTCAGCCTCCCAAGTACGGTAGCTAGGACTATAGGTGCTCACCACACGCCTGGCTATTTTTTTGTTGCAGTTGTCATTGTTGTTTAGCTGGCCCGGGCCAGGTTCAAACCTGCCAACCTCGGTGCATGTGGCCAGCACCATAACCACTGTGCTATGGGCACCAAGTCTATGCAAATTTTTCTTAGAAAAAAAAATTATAACTAGGCCGGCACAGTGGCTCAAGCCTTTGCTGCATAACAACATACTCTAAAATTTAACAACTTAAAATAATACATATTATCTCTTTTCTGAGGGACATAAACTTGGGAGTAGCCAAGCTGGTGGTTCTGGCTCAGGGTCTCTCATGAGTTGGAAGTAAGCCATTAGTTGGGTGTAGTTATTTCAAGACTTTACTGAATTTGAAGGATCTGCTGGTAAGCTCACTGATGTGGGTGTTAGGAGGCCTCAGTTTCTCTTTGGGTGTCATCCAGAAAATTTAGTTTCTTACTGCATGGGCTTCTCTATGGACTGTTCATAGCTTGGCAGCATGCTTCTTTCAGACAGAGCGTCCTGAGGGAAGGACAGCTAGAGCCCAAGACTGGATTAATCTTGGAAATGATATATCTGCTGTATACGGTTGGTCACACAGACCATACCTTGTACATTGTGAGGGAGGAATACATAAGGGTGTGAATAACAGGAGTAGGGATCAATGGGGGCCATCTTGGAGGCTCACTACCACGGTGGGTCTGTATATTATCTTCTGTTATGAGTTGGAATTATGGAGAAGGAAATTAACTGGGTCACCATTAAGATGGGGACTATGTTTAAAAATTAGTTACTCCTTTGCCCATCCCTATAAGTGCTTCTTTTCTTTTCCAGGTCCAGCACAGAATCAAATGCAAGTTCCATCTGGGTATGGATTGTATCATCAGAACTATATTGCTCCCTCAGGACATTACTCTCAAGGACCTGGGAAAATGACCTCATTGCCATTGGATACCCAGCGTGATGATTACTACTCTGGTCTCTATACAGGATCAACACAAAATGTGGTGACTCCTAGCACGGTAAACCAACAACCAGGAGCACAGCAGATGTATAGCGGGGGTCCTCCTGCCCCGCATATTGTGGGTTCCACACCAGGATCTTTCCGGGGTGCTGCTGCATCGTCAGCATCTCATTTGCATACGAGTGCCTCCCCACCCTACTCCTCTTTTGTGAATCACTATAATAGTTCAGCCTTGTACTCTGCCAACTCTTCTGTTGCTTCTCAGGGATTTCCCTCCACTTGTGGTCATTATGCTATGTCAACTGTTTCTAATGCTGCATACCCTAGTGTTTCATATCCGTCTCTGCCTGCTGGTGACCCATATGGGCAAATGTTTACCTCACAGAGTACTCCGCCTGTCAGACCAGTTGCAGATAATTCATTCTCTGGTCAAAATACAGCTATCAGCCATCCATCACCACTTCCACCTCCACCATCACAACAATACCACCAGCAGCAGAGCCTTTCAGGATACAATACTTTGTCATGGTCAGCTCCAGGCCTTCCCTCGTCAGCCCAAGACAATCTCATCCGAAACCACACAGGATCTCTGGCCACAACCAGCAACACTCCAACAAATACTGGTAAGTTGAAGGAAAAGTTAACTAAAACATGCTTGAAAATTAGTGTATTTCTAATCAGGTTATTATTTACGTGAAGGTTAAAGATGGTATTGCCTAAAAGAAAAATAAAATATTAGCTACTTTTGTAATGTATTTGCTTTATTCTGTGGTGATATTTTGTATGTCTCCTGAGCCCTTTCTCCTCACTCATTCCCAACTAGCTACCTATATACCTGCTTTGTCTAGCCTGGTTCCTTGTTACGATTGGGATCTCAGTGAATATTTAATCATGTATTTTATGCATCTCTAATAGTTGTCTTTAGTATGAATTAGGCATAGAGCAAAATGGAAGGGTTTGATATGAGGACGTGCATTGTTGACTACTGTTTACTCTTTTATACTATTAAATGGTTCAACCTTAGGACAGTTGTCTAACCAGATCCCCACTCAATATAGAAAAGATAATGGGTTTCCCTATAATAGATTGTTAGTGACTTTCACAGAATGTGTTTCCTACACATAGATGCTGTTTTCTCATTCTCACATTGGTATGGTAGGCTAAAAGAAAGATGGGGAAGGCTGGGCGCGGTGGCTCATACCTGTAATCCTAGCACTCTGAGAGGCCGAGGCGGGTGGATTGCCCTGAGCTCACAGGTTTGAGACTAGCCTGAGCAAGAGCAAGACCCTGTTTAAAAATAGCCAGGCATTGTGGTGGGTGCCTGTGGTCCCAGCTACTCAGGAGACTGAGGCAAAAGAATCACTTGAGCCCAAGTGTTTGAGGTTGCTGTGAGTTATGATACCACAGCACTTTACGGAGGGTGACAAAATGAAACTCTGTCTCAAAAGAGAAAAAAAGGAGGATGGGGAAGTGGAAGGAAGATACATGGAGAATGATGATTAATTAGCTTTCTGACCTTCCTAAATCAAAATATAATTACATTTATTAGTTTAAAGATCATGTGCTGTGTTTTGCCACATACAATGTACTCCCATGTATAACATGCACCCACACTTTTGGCTTTCAGGAAAATGTCCCTCAAGAAAGTGGCTGGTAACCAGGTGTGGTAGCTCACGCCTGTAATCCTAGCACTCTGGGAGGCCGAGGTAGATGGATTGCTTGAAGTCACAAGTTCGAGACCAGCCTGAGCAAAAGCAAGATCCTGTCTCCACTAAAAAATAGAAAAACTGAAGCAAGAGGATTGCTTGAGCCTGAGTTGGAGGTTGCTGTGAGCTATAATGCCATGGCACTCTACCCAAGATGACAGTTTCAGATTCTGTCTCAAAAAAAAAAAAAAAGTGGCTAGTTCTTGACTGAGATAGATACCTCTGGGGCAGACTAATTTCCCCTGGTAAACATGTAGATTGCAGCTGCCTGCTCTGTGTAGGTGGCCCCTTCCCTTCCTCCTAGGAGCCTTTCTTTCCCTGCCGCATGGAGCGCTGTGCCCAAGATGGCCACTTGGCCATTGGCAGGTAGGTGGTTCCTTGGGAACTATGTGTGGCTCCCAATCCCTGTTGTGCCTCTGGGCTTTGAGGTTTGATCCTCACCCCATGTGGCCACGGCCCCCTTCTTCTGATTAAGGTACTTGTTGGAGGTTGCTCTGGCCTGCTCCCACTGGATTCTGGATCCATTTTTTGTAGCAGTTGTCATTGTTGGTTAGCTGGCCCAGGCTGGGTTCAAACTCACCAATTTTGGTGTCAGAGGCTGGTGCCATAACCACTGTGCTATGGGCGCCAACCCAGTTAAACTGTATTTAAAATTAGAATGGAACTGTACATTGGTGATCTTGTACTCTTTTTTTTTTTGGTAGAGACCCGTGGCATCACATAGCTCACAAAAACCTCAAACTCCTGGGCTTAGGTGATTCTCTTGCCTTAGTTTTCCGAGTAGCTGGGACTATAGGTGCCCACTACAACGCCCCGGCTATTTTTTGTTGCAGTTTGGCCAGGGCCGGGTTTGAACCCACCACCCTCAGTGTATGGGGCCGGCGCCCTACCCACTGAGCCACAGGCACCCCCTGATCATGTACTCTTCTGTTGCCATGTCATTTAGAAACTATTTTTTTAGGAAACAGAGTCTTACTTTGTCACTCTCAGTATAAGTGCAGTGGCATCACAGCTCACAGCAACCTCCAGCTCTTGGGCTTAGGTGATTCTCTTGCCTCAGGCGCCCGCCACAACGCCCAGCTATTTTTTTGTTGCAGTCTGGCTGGGGCCAGGTTTGAACCCACCACCCTCAGTATATGGGGCTGTTGCCCTACTCACTGAGCCACAGGTGCTGCCCTCGAAACACTTTAAACTGCAACCAACAAAAAGTTCAAGTATTTTTCTCATACAACAGGAAGTTTAGGTGGATGCAGTAGATCCATTTTTTTTTTTTTGAGACAGAATCTTAAGCTGTCACCCTTGGTAGAGTGCTGTGGTGTCATAGCTCACAGCAACCTCAAACTTTTTGGGCTTATGCAGTTCTCTTGCCTCAGCCTCCCAAGTAGCTGGGATTACAGGTGCCCGCCACAACACCCAGCTTTTTTGGTTGTTGTTGCAGTTGTCATTGTTGATTTAGCTGGCCTGGGCTGGGTTCGAACCTGCCAGCCTCCGTGCATGTGGCCAGCACCCTACCCACTGAGCTACGGTCACTGCCAATCCATATGTTTTTGTTATCCTTTCTCTTGCCTCTCTGCCATTCTTAGTATGTTAGTTTATAGAAACAATATATACTTCTATGTTTATAGGCATGAATCAGAGTTATAAGCAGAAAAAAGGGGAAAGGAAAGGGGATGGAGATAGAATGGTGGCAGTGGGGATAGACTTCATTTTATGTATCATTGGCCATAGCTGTTTTTTTTGGATTTTTTTGTTTTTTTTTTTTGAGACAAAGCCTCAAGCTATCCCCCTGGGTAGAGTGCTGTGGCTTCACTGCTCACAGCAACCTCCAACTCCTGGGCTCAAGCGAGTCTCCTGCCTCATACTTGGGACCACAGGTGCCCGCCACAACGCCTGGCTATTTTTTGGTTGCAGCCATCATTGTTGTTTGGTGGGCCTGGGCTGGATTCGAACCTGCCACCTTAGGTATATGTGGCTGGTGCCTTAGCCGCTTGAGCCACAGGTGCCGAGCCGGCCATAGCTGTTTTAAAAGATTGTTCCTAGCTTTAGAGAAGGCTAGAAAATGAATATTTAACCTGCTAGCCTCCGTAGCTGAGGAGGCAAGAAAGAAAAAGGGTTTAACATTGAGTGGGTCTTTTTTTTTTTTTTTTTTTTGAGACAGAGCCTCAAGCTATCCCCCTGGGTAGAGTGCCATGGCATCACATGCTACCTGCCTCCGCCTCCCAAGTAGCTGGGACCACAGGCGCCCACCACAACGCCCGGCCATTTTTTGGTTGCAGCCATCATTGTTGTTTGGCAGGCCCAGGCCACCAACCCTCCACCTTAGGTGTACGTGGCTGGCGCCTTAGCCGATTGAGCCACAGGCGCCGAGCCTATTTTTAATTTTTTTTGAGACAGAGTTTCAAGCTATGGCCCTGGGTAGAGTGTCATGGCATTACACCTCATAGCAACCTCCAACTCCTGGGCTCAAGCAATTCTTCTGACTCAGCCTCCCAAGTAGCTGGGACCACAGGCACCCACCACAACGTCCAGCTATTTTTTGGTTGCAGCCATCATTGTTGATTGGTGGGCCTGGGCTGGTTTCGCCAGCTCAGGTGTATGTGGCTGGTGCCTTATCTGTTTGAGCCACAGGTGTCGAGCCCCAGCTATTTTTTAGAGATGGAGTCTTGCTCTTTCTCAGTCTGGTCTCAAACTCCTGAGCTCAGGCAATGCACCCTCCTTGGCCTCTCAGAGCGCTGGGATTACAAGCGAGAGCCACCACACCTGGCCCTACATTGGTTATTTCTGTTGCCCACGAATGGAAGTCAAGAATGGACGTCACCCTTTAGAAGAAATTAGAGATCACAACCTAAAATGTCCAACAAGAGTTTTCTTAGAATAAAGGATATTAGAGAATAGAAATCACAGATAAGAGTCTAGGGTAAAAGGTAAAGTTCATTTTTATGAATTTTATGGCACCTCCCTAAGCACACCCAGTAACAAACAGGGCAAGTGAGGAGAAAACGGTTAAATCTTTAACCACAGCCCGCGAGCTGTTCAGTTAACTTGGTTTCCCAGAATCTCTTCCCTTCTCAGTAACTACTTCCCTTCCCACTTTGACTTTCAGCAAAGATTCACATCTCCAAGGAAGCTGACAGTCTCTGACACTGTCACATATCAAACAGAAACTATTATGATGCCCAATAAACTCCAAAGCTTCTACAACACTGTGCAGGAATTTCAACAAACTGCAACTTTCCCAAGGTTACACCTTCACCAAAACACCATGTGGTGAGAAAAGCAGCAGGAAGGAGACAGCGAGGGCACTGCTGGCCTCCCCTGGATTCCACTCTGACCACACAGCCTTCAGTAACGACCATTAATTTTCAAAGCTGCTATTGGAAGAACACAGAGGAAGGACATAAAGCAATTCAAAGAAATAAGTGGGGGCTCGGCACCTGTAGCTTAGCGGCTAGGGCACTGGCCACATACACCAGAGCTGGCAGGTTCAAACCCAGCCCCAGCCTGCCAAACAACAATGACAACTACAACAACAACAAATAGCCAGGTGTTGTGGCGGGCACCTGTAGCCCCAGCTACTTGGGAGACTAAGAAAGAGAATCGCTTAAGCCCAAGAGTTGGAGATAGCTGTGAGCTGTGACACCACAGCACTCTACTGAGGGAAACATAGTGAGACTCTGCCTCAAAAAAAAGAAAGAAAGAAAGAAGTGGGGTAAGATCAGGGAAAACCAAATTCTTCGCCTAAGAGAACTGCAGGGTTGCCCAAAACACCCAAATGACTAACTCCCTATGGTCACCGAATATGTCACACTTCCCACTCTCATTCTATACAATAACTTGCAACAGTGCAGGTGTTATGTGACAGTTTTAGAACTGAAATGGAGACAGTTAGGGGACTTGCCCAAAGTCTCATCATTAGTAATTAGCAGAAGTAGAACAAAAACAAAAGTCTGACACTTAATCCACTGTTTTTTCCACTGTTATTCACATGTTTCACGTGTTCTGAAATTGGCAGGATATTTTCAATTTCATTAGCAAAGGAATTTTTTTTTTGACAGAGTCTCACTTTGTTGCCCTCAGTAGAGTGCTATGGCATCACAGCTCACAGGAACTTCAAACTATTAGGCTCAAGTGATTCTCTTGTCTCAGCCTTCCAAGTAGCTGGGACTACAGGCACCCACCACAGTGCTCAGCTATTTTTAGAGACGAGGTCTCGCTGTGGCTCAAGGTGGTCTTAAACTCGTGAGCTCAGGCAATCCACCCGCCTTAGCCTCCCAGAGTGCTAGGATTACAGGCATAAGCCACCGTGCCTGCCTTTAGCAAAGTAGCGTTAAGAATTTTCCTATCGGCTCAGTGCCTGTGGCTCAATTGGCTAAGGCGCCAGCCACGTACATCTAAGGTGGTGGGTTTGAATCCCCAGCCCGGGCCGCCAAACAACAATGGTGGCTGCAACCAAAAAATGGCCGGGCGTTGTGGCGGGCACCTGTTGTCCCAGCTACCTGGGAGGCAGAGGCAGGAGACTCGCTTGAGCCCAGGAGTTGGAGGTTGCTATGAGCTGTGATGCCATAGCACTCTACCCTGGGGGATAGCTTGAGACTCTGTCTCAAAAAAAAAAAAAGAATTTTCCTATCAGACTTTCCATAAACCATTGGATTGAGAACCATATTTGATTTCATGTCTCTGGAAGAGTTGTCCTCAAAATTTTATGTTTACTCTTCCCCATGGGTATATAAAAAAAATCTTTGCACCATATAACTTCAATATAAGAATATTTATTTGTATACCTTACCTATGTATAGTTATTCTAATGCAGTATGTAACTATAAAACATACATAAAAATAGTACTGTGTTCTTGCTTTTTAATGATTCATCCTGTATCCTAAAGCTAACTACTGTCCACTTTGGGAACTAATGCTCAATGAACATTCTGCTTAAAGACCTTATGCATAAAAAAAAAATAAAATAAAAACCTTACACATAGGGCCCAGGCACAGTGGCTCACGCCTATAATCCTAGCACTCTGGGAGGCCAAGGTGGATGGATCACTTGAGCTCACAGGTTTGAGACCAGCCTGAACAAGGGCAAGACCCCATCTCTAAAAAAAGCCAGGTGTGTGGTGGGCACCTGTAGTCCCAGCTTCTTGGGAACCTGAGGCAAGAGAATTGCTTGAGTACAAGTGTTTGAGGTTGCTGTTGGCTAGAATGCTACGGCACTCTACCAAGGGCAACAAAATGACACTCTGTCTCAAAAAAAAAAACCCTTATATGTAAAAAATAATAACAAAAACAGAATTATACTGTACATGATAACTAAAAGTTTGAAAAACTATTAATACAGAAATGTACCCAAAGTAAGGTAGTTATCTCCACCTAGAAGATGGCTAGATTTCCATGTTTGGGCAAAATGAAATGAGAGTTATGTTGGAAAATGGTCTGGCAGTTCCTTAAATGGTTAAACATACAATTACCATTTGGTCTAATAATTCTACTTTTGGATGTATACTCAGGAGAAAAGAGAACGTACATTCACACAAAAACGTGTACACAAATGTTTATAGCAACATTATCCTTAACAGCTAAAAATGGAAACAACCCAAATCCTTATGAGTTGAGTAATGGATAAACTAAGTGTGCTTTATCCATACAATAGAATGGGATTCAGCCACAAATAGATACAGAGTACCAAGTCACACTGTAATGGGTGAACACTGAAAACATTACGCTAAGTAGAAGCAGCCAGACACAGAGGCATCTCGTGTACACACATACACACATTTATATGAAATGTCCAGAATAGGCAAATTGATAGGGAACAAAAAGTAGATGTACATATGGGCACTTAAGGGAACAGTCATATCTTGATGTGCTTGCATCGCCAGTAATAATGATTTAATAAGCCTAAAACCAATATTCAATTGTTTGTTGTAAGTAGGTTAGGAAATGAATTAAGAAAGTGATTGCAGATGGGCAAAAGGGAACAAAACAGGTCAGAGAAATCCAAAGCCTGGTACAAAAAACTTCACCCCTCCCTCAGCACGACCCAGGTGCAGAGGTCAGAGAGCAGGCAAGACTCTCCCAGGCAGGGCAGCCCTCTCGGGAAGAACCAGTGCTCTGGGGGAATTAGAGCACTGAATGTTTAAACCTCCCTCAAGGGAACAAGAGTGGCTCTGGACTAGATAAGGGGGAAACATCGCCTTTCTTCTGTCACCTTGGTATGGTCCGAAGCCTCAGGTCTTCTGAGCACAGGGTTTCTTGAGTGTTAACTGCCACTCCTGTGATGTGTGTGCGGGGCCTAATTGGGATCTTCTTTGACATCCTCCTCCTGGACTGTGTTCCCTGTCCCATGTTCTGTCTGTGTTAAGATCATAAATAACTTAGGGCAATAATTAATAAAAGGTAAATCAGTCTAATTAATGTTAGTTAAAGAAACAGTTTGGTTAGAAAATGTAAGCACAGCACGAACTATGACGTAAGGGTTGGCCTTCCCCTGCTGGATGTATGAAATAAACACACAGCTGGCCCGGAGTCAGGGTCTGCACTGGATCCTCACAAGGAGCAAAGATCCCTCGGCCCACACTGTTCTTAAAACTTTAAATCTGGGTCTATCTTTTTGTTTTTCTTCATTCTTCTATCCTGCCAAGCACTGGGAATGAACCACTGTGAAGTTTGGGGCTGGTTCCCCAATAACTGGTTGCTCCGGGTAGGAGAAGAGAATAACTAACAGGTTTCTTTTTGAGGTGATGAACACGTTCTAAAAACTGAGCTAATGGCAGCCCGTATCTATGAATACACTAAAAATCATTGCCTTGTACACTTTAAACGGGTGAACTATTTGGCATTTAAATTCTATCTGGATCTCAGTAATACTACTTTTAAAAAAGGAAATGGGGAGAAGGACCCATGTCCCTTCAGAAAGATCTAAGGAAGCCAGAGGGAGCTGACACTTCCTGGCCTGTGAAATCAAAGGAACACAAGCCCCAGGTCAGGCTGTGAGCCAAGATACTGAAAGGATAGGGGAAAGTTAAAAGGAGAAGTAGAGGGTAGATGAAGGAAATGCTGAATAAGTCTAAAATAGGTATGAAGAAAAGAGAGGAAGTAAAAGTGAACTTGTTATAATAGAACTATGTAGGAAAAAAAAATCAAGGGCTGGTAAAGACAGCATCAGCGCTACGACCACCAGCAATTGGGCAGCTATTGCCCAACCCCACCTGGAGGATGGCCTGGACTTACAGATAGGAAAGAAGGTCAAAAAGTTTAAGTATTGTGGTTATTTTTGTTAAGGGTCTATTTTGGGGGGAAATATATATATACATATTTAGAAATAATTGATAGAATTTCTTGAATTTGCTTTAGAAAAATGCCAGTGGGGGAGCGTGGATGACACACAATTGGACATGTTACAATTGTGGAAGCTGGGAGGAAGGAGAGGTTGTTCATTACACCATTTTCTCTATTCATAAGTTTGAAATTTTCCACTGAAAAAATTCCCAAAGCTGGGCACAGTGGGTGGCTCACGCCTGTAATCCTAGCACTCTCGGAGGCCAAGGCGGGTAGATTGCCTGAGTTCAGGAATTCAAGACCAGCCTGAGCAAAAGTGACACCCCCTCTCTATTAAAAGTAGGAAAACTGAGGCAAGAGGATCACTTGAGCCCGAGTTGGAGGTTTCGGTGAGCTATGATGCCACAGCACTCTATGATGTCACACCTTGAGATTCTGTCTCAAAGAAAAAAAGAAAACATTCCCAAACCTTCAACATTTGCTGCATCTGTCCATGTGTGCCTAAGGTACCCCTCTGACCTCCTTATCTGTTACCTGGACATTTTTATGTCCCTCAACCTCTACCTTCCCCAGGGTCTTTATTCAAATGGTAGCTTTGGACTGAAACTCTTTCCCACCACTCTTTTTGTTTTGTTTTGTTTTTTAATTGGTGGCAGATTCCTCCCTCCTTTTTTTTTTTAATTTCAGATTAGTGTGAGAGTACAATTAGGTTAACAATGTTTGCATTTGTTAGGTAAAGTCCCTATTATAGTTGTGCTCATCACCCAAGAGGTGTGACTAGACCCTTACGTTGTGCCCATTACGTGGGATCACACCCATTGCTCTCCCTCTCCCCCTTCCCCTTCGCTCCTTCCCCTTACTAACTTTTAGTTTTTCTCTTATGTAGACATGTATTAGATCATCTTCTGGCTTCATATTAGAATTGAGTACGTGCTTTTCCATTCTTGTGATGCTTTACTAAGAGGAATGTATTTTGTTTTAATTGTATTTCTTTTTTAAATTTCAGAATATTACAGGGCTACAAATTTTGGTTACATAAATTGCTTATGTACAGTTTAAGTCAAACTTATAACTGTACCCAGCTGGATGGAACTGGAGACCCTTCACAAAAGTATCACAAAAATGGAAAAACAAACAATTACCATTTACATGCACATATGGAAATAACACCCATCACCTTAAAAAAAAAAAAAAAAAAAACGCCACAGCATTACAGGGAAATGCTATCTCCATGTACTGCCCTATATTTTTCTTTCTCTTTTTTTATTTTTGGAGACAGAGTCTCAAGTTGTTGCCCTCGGTAGAATGCTGGGGCGTCACAGCTCACAGCATCCTCAAAATCTTGGGCTCAAGCGATTCCCTTGCCTCAGCCTCTCAAGTTGCTGGGACTAGAAGTGCCTGCCCAATGCCCAGCTATTTTTTGTTGCAGTTGTCATTGTTGTTTAGCTGACCCGGCCAGGTTCAAACCCACCACCCTCGGGTGTATGTGGCACATTGTAACTACTGTATTAAGGGCTGGCGCCCAGCCTGCCCTTTTTTTTTCTATAGTATTTCATCTTCTGACACCATCCTCCTCGTCAGTTTGTAACTAACACGTGGCATTTATAATACTTTGCACCTGGCACACACACACACTTCCTTATCCTTGGAGTAGGTGAAAATCCTTCAAGGTGTTTCAGATTATTACTAACCAAGCTCAACCCCCAAGCAAAAAAGAACTCTTTGAGTTCTAAACAGCAACGCCGAAGGGCAGACAGGGGATGCGGGTAGGGTGAAAATTATTAAGGGTATCTTGATTAAGAAACAATTCATATGCAAACACCACCTGCAAGTCCAAGTGGCACCATTTGGAAAAACAGAAAGAAGAGAACTATTGTCTTTCTTTCATAGTATAACAGAAAGTACTTGAAGTTAATTACGAATTGGTTCTGCTGTATTAAGGCAAACAGCCTGCTTGAAGAGCTGTTTTCAAATGACCAAATCCCAGAAGGCCCTAGCTGAACTAATCTAGCCCTAATTCTACAAGCAGAGGAGGGAAGGGATCTTTAAATCTCATGATCAAAACACCTCTCCAGGGTAGTAATATTCACCACCAAGCAAGGAGCAGATGCAGCGAAGTTGGCAATGCCAGCAGCACTGACATGTTTAGCCCAAATCTCCACGAAACCAAGAGTCTGCCCCTAAACTAACAGTGCAAGATCAAAACACAAATAACAAAAAACAGATTTTTATATAGGTCATAGGACAAATCAAATTATTTGACACCTGAGCCATATTTTTTTAAATACTCTTAAAATGCACATACAGAAGTGCAAGTCTTGTCACTTGCCAGACTTAAAGAGGGCATCCCCAAAAGTGTCTGCTTTTCAAGGTTACCTGCCAATAAAACCTTTCGGATCTAATTTACATTCAGTTCTCTTAATAAATATAAAGCTAAGGATCACTAGGGAAACGAAAGCATTTATATATAAAAACAATTTTTCAACATAATTGTTGGGCAAAGCACATTCAGTGTATAGTTTATTTCACCTTCTACTCATTTGCCATTTTCCAGCCTTCTCATGACAAAAACACTTAGATCTGAAACTTTTATTATACTCTAAGAAGTATTTCACTTTCTTTTTTTTGAGACGGAGCCTCAAGCTATCCCCCTGGGTAGAGTACCATGGCATCACAGCTCATAGCAACCTCCAACTCCTGGGCTCAAGTGAGTCTCCTGCCTCCACCTCCCAAGTAGCTGGGACTACAGGCGCCCGCCACAACGCCCAGCTATTTTTTTTGGTTGCAGCCATCATTGTTGTTTGGCGGACCCAGGCTGGGGATTCGAACCCGCCACCTTAGGAGTATGTGGCTGGGCCTTAGCCGATTGAGCCACAGGCGCCGAGCCAGAAGTATTTCACTTTCACCATCC
>CAUYQV010036907.1:0-19493 GCA_963574575.1 Galagoides demidoff
AATTATATTTCACACATAAAATGGCTTTCAAAGTCTCAACACTTAATTGTGATTTTTCTGATGTCCACACTTTATTTACCGTAGGAAAAAAACATGTTCAGTCACAGCATTAGTTTCTGGCAAGGGTAGCACATATCCCACAATTTTTAGTGCATTTGTACTGAACATGGGTTGTTTCAAAATGATGAAATATTTCTAACCATTTGTTCTCTATTGTGATTTTTGCTGATGACCAAAAATTAACCTTTTCCTTATCAATATATTTTTTTAATAATGATACCTCATAAGTCGTAAGTGTCACTTTCAAGGCCGGTGCTAGACTTTTTGCTGCCACCATAAAATATAAATAATACGAGTACTGTCTGCTAAATTCATGAAATAAATAAATACATTACTTACCTAAATTATCTGAATAGCTGATTTGTTGACATCACTTGTTTAACTAGCATTAGCGTGCAGTAGGATGTGAGAGACAGGTAAAAATTTGTTTTCATGGTTTCTAATGCCAAAAAATGCCATTGTTCATTAAGTCCAAACAATGGTGGTCGAATTCTTACAACTGATCAACAATGTGAACTTTGATAAGCAGTTCTCGATAATCAGTACTGAACAATTATTTGTTATTATTAAAGTTTAACATTATAAAATTAACAAAAATAATATAAAACTCATATCGTGGCAAAATAGCCACATGGCAGCCCCAAACCGTATATTCCTTTCCCATTCTCCCACCATTCCCTAGCTTGTTGTGCATTGTTTCCAAAAATCGGGACTTTTTTAAAATGCTGCAAGACGAGACGTGGGACAAATTGTTAAAAATGGTCACCTTACTTTTAACCCTTTAAAGCCTTGTTCAAATTTCACACCCATTCAGGACATTGTAAGTTACCACTGAGTGAAAACTCATTCCCGCTAATTCTTAGTGTCTTTCCTATGGGGTGCATGGTGTGCACTGGTAAAGCAAAGCTCGAGTCAGAAGAGCAGAGCCTTTTAATCAGACTCACTGAAGTTTTAAGGTGGGCTCGGCCATTGTCTTAACTTGGTGATTTCAGGCAACTTCCTTCATTGCTAAGTCTGTAAATGGAGTGAAAAGTCGGGTTTGCAGGGCAATTAAGTGAAAAGTGCATGCGATGCACGGGCCTTTGATCATCTGTTAAATATTGCTGCCCCTTATCCCTTAACCTCTTGGGTTGTCACTTTTAATATTCTATTTGCATTACTCCACCATTTGTTACCTGCTGTAGCTCTCTAGATATACAATAAACTGTACTGGCTAGAAACCACATCTGACATTTCTTCACATCCCCCGGGCATCCAGCACAGTACCTTGAGATGCTGATTGATTGATGGGTTTTGTGACAAGGGGAAGGCAGAGGACATGCTGCTCTCTGGAGCTAGGCATGTAGCAGTGGGCTTCAGTGCTCAGGGAGGAAGGCCCCTGCTTAGCACCTGCTGGAGATGCACTGCTGAGGGCCAAGCAGCTGCGGGTGGCTCTGCTCTGTTGTCTCTTGTCCCTGCCCACCAGCTTTGGGAGTGGTTACCCTGCCAGATGGGGAGAGCTCCAAGTTCGCGTGGCGAAGCATTTCAACAGGCCATGGCAGGGGCCAATTCTTACCTTGTGCTCATCAGAGAGATTAGGGGTAACTAGTAGGCAAGGGATGGATGACAGCCCTGGATTGGAGGGAATGATTTCATTTTCCGAGTGAAGAGGTCAGTGCCAATCTCTCTCAGAGTTCAAAGAGATGGATAGGCACCATGGATGTGAGTAACTACCAATGGTTCTGCTTTACACAGAAGCTGTATTATTTTCGGCTTCTATTTATTTTTGGAAAGGTAATGCATGCACACGGTGACACAGTTCAGTGTAGATAGCCATTATTGCCAGTGTGTTGCCTGCTGTGCTGCGGGTGCCCTGTGTGAGTGTGAGGCGTCTTGGCTGCTGAGCTGCGGGTGCCCCGTGTGAGTGAGTGTGAGGCGTGTTGGCTGCTGAGCTGCGGGTGCCCCGTGTGAGTGAGTGTGAGGCGTGTTGGCTGCTGAGCTGCGGGTGCCCCGTGTGAGTGAGTGTGAGGCGTGTTGGCTGCTGTGCTGTGGTGTCCCATGTGGGTGTGGAGGTGTGCATGTATGCTTTAGCTGGAAATAGTTGTGATAGTCCAAGAACTTCTATCAATCTGCTTTGTCTGGTTGGTTCATGCATGGTGAACTGGTTGGTGACTGGCCCGTAGGTCAGCCCATGTAGCCTAAAATTTATGATCAATAATTGTTTGTTGATTGACTAAGGGTTTGTTTTAGTCAGTGACTCATTAGATCTATTTCAGCCAGGGTGGGGGAGTGGAGAGGATGGAGGTGGGGAGGTTAACATTAGCTTGATACATTTTAATTTTAAAAAGACGTAATTTGACATGTCTAGAGAATAGAGCATCTTAATTAATTTTAATGTTTTGCTACACTAATTTAAAAGCACTGATGCAGTTTTGAATGTCTTCACTGACTAGAGGGGAGTTCTTTGGAAAATATGTCCATCCTAAGTACTTATTTATTTATTTATTTATTGCAGTTTTTGGCCAGGGCGGGGTCAGAACTCTACCCCTTTGAGCCACAGGCACCACCCTATTTATTTATTTTTTAAAGACAGAGTCTCACTCCGTTGCACAGGCTAGAGTGCCATGGCAACATAGCTTATAGCAACCTCAAACCCCTGGGTTCAAGGGATCCTCCCACCTCCGCTTCCTGAGTAGCTGGGACTATAGATACCCACGATGCCTGGCTGGGTTTTTCTGTTATTAGAGACACGGGTCTTGCTTTTGCTCGAAAAACTACTGAGCTGGTCTCGAACTACTGAGCTCAACTGATCCTCCCTCCTTGGTCTCCCAGAGTGCTAGGACGGGTAGCCCACTGTATTTAAATAAAGATGGGTTAATAGGCAAAAAAGAAGGTTAAGAAAATGTGTCAGAACACACACACACACGCACACACAGTGTGGTTACTGAAGTGGCAACTTTGGGAGGTTGTGACTTCTTTAGTGACCTCTCTGAGTTTATAAATCACGTACTTACTGTGCTGCTGCCACTTCTACTGTTGCTGCTGCTGTCATTACTGCCACTCTCACTATTTACTTGGCACCAAGTGTGTGCCGCATGTGTAAAATTTTATACGTTGAATCTCATTTGCTCTCACAGAGCAACATCAGGTAGGTGCTATAGCCATGTGCATTTCATAGATGAAGAAACTGAGGCACAGAATAATTTCATAGCTTGCTTATGTTCACAAAGCTGATCAAACAGTGGAGTGGGGATTGTGGGACTTACTCCTAATTAGTACTTCCAAATCACAGCTCATTTTTGACCAGAAATGGAACATATTCTAATTCATCATCCTTCCTGTTTGCCAAATTTAGCTCTAAATGATGATTGGTTTGATCAACAAATGAAATTCACTTTCAAAAAGAATGATTTTTTTTTTTTTTGGAGATAGCCTTTGTCCTCCTCAGGAGAGTGCTGTGGTATCACAGCTCCAACTCTTGGGCTTAAGCGACTCTCTTGCCTCAGCCTCCTGAGTAGCTGGGACTAAAGGCACCACCACAACTCCTGGTTATTTTTGTTGTTGCAGTTGTCATTGTTTGGGAGGCCTGGGCTGGGTTTGAACCCTCAAGCCAGGGCCTTAGCCACTGAGCTACAGGCACTGAGCCAAGAATGATGTTTTGTTAACATTGTAGCTTTTCAAAAGACAAAAGTTTTTCAGTTGCTAAAATCAATTCAAAAAGAGGAGTTTCCAAATGGTTTACATTATTAAAATGAGTGAGTGATCAGCCTCCTAAGGAGAGTACTTTGAAAGGGATGATAACTCATTGGTATAAAGATACATGTGTTTTTTTTTTTTAAATCTGTCCTTGTGTTTATTGTCACATTTCATATATTTAATTTATTTAAATAAAGAATGATTCAGGGAATTTTCTGTTAGAGTTTATATATAGTTGGAAAATACCAAATTGCTTGTATTGCTTCATATTTCATCACTAGTGCTCTATGATCCAGAAGAGTCCTAGGCAAGGCTGTGAATTACTTAAAATGTGTCTCACCACATCCTTTATTTCAGCACTTCCCTTTAACTGTTCCTCTGTCTGCTCTCCCCTCACTGACAAATGCCCAGGTTTGGGGGAGCTTGGCAGCCACACGCAGAGCCGTCAAGCTCAAGGCTCTACTCCGCCAACCTTTGTGCATGCTGCTTTCATTTACTCCAAAATCATCCCTTTCTTTACCCATCCAACCCAAATCCTGCTGTAGAAGGACCAATAATCACTTTCAGGAGAGGAGACAGCAGAGGGAACGAATCCACATTAGATGTAAATGACAGACAGCTCCGGCTTACTGCACTGATATTCAGAATGAGAATCTTATTGGATCAAAAGGAGCTGCTTCTTTTTGGCCTGGGTACTGTTTTTGCCTTTCCTAAAGTGTAATAGATCCTACATACGTAATAGGGGGCATTTATTTATTTATTTTGGTTGGCAAAGGGGTGGGTGGTTGGTTATAAGCACTGATGGGGTGGGGCAAGCATCCCCAGGTTCCCTTGGATGGGTCCATGAGAAACACCTGGAATTTATCATTCAGGAGGGGAGTGTTGGTTGTTGTTGTGGTGGTTTTTTACTTGAATTGTTTTTGTTTTTAGCAGGGAGAAACTGAAAACCTTCAAGGGTCTTCATCCTGTTGCTTCTAACAATGCTTTGACTTATAGGTGCTAGTGGTTCCCTGAGTTATAGACTTTTCTGCCAGTTTCAAAGTTAAATAGCATTTGGGGCAGGCCACCTAGTGGTGATGGTTTTTTTTTGCTCACTGAAAGAAAGTAAATAAAACCCTACTAAATCAAAATCTCCTAGGCTTGAAAGCCACACAGGAGACCATCTAGGACCTCCGAGAGTGTTTACATCAGCAGGCAAGAAATCACCCTTTCTGTGGATCTGAGATAGGAAAATCTGGGTGGTCCAAAGCCTTTTGGGCTCAGAAATCCACCAGCTTCCAGTTTCCGAGCCCTGCCCAGGGGGGACATGGTGCTGTGTTCCCATAGGCTTTTTGGCAATAGTGTTCTGTGTTCTGTGTTCTCATAGGCTTTTTGGCAATTGTGTTCTGTGTTCTCTGTGCTGTATTCCCATGGGCTTTTTGGCAATTGTGTTCTGTGTTCTGTGTTCCCATAGGCTTTTTGGCAATTGTGTTCTCTGTGCTGTGTTTTCATAGGCTTTTTGGCAATTGTGTTCTGTGTTCCCATTGGCTTTGTGTTCTGTGTTCTGTGTTCCCATAGGCTTTTTGGCAGTTGTGTTCTGTGTTCCCATTGGCTTTTTGGCAATTGTGTTCTGTGTTCCCATAGGCTTTTTGGCAATCACAGCTACAGATGCCTGAAGCAGAGCAGGCTCTCCTGATCTAGCCCAGACTGTGGCCTTCTCGCCCCACCTCTTCTCCTCTAGCCCTGCCCCACTTCCTGGCCACTCTTGTCTCTGTCTACAGTCTCTGCTGCCTTGGGTGCTTTACTTCCACTGTCATGCTTTCCGGTTCCCAGGAATCACCCTATGATGCTTTCTTTTTAATCACCATAGTTTCCTCTGAAATTTTTATTTTTATTATCTGTCTCTAGAAAGAGGAGGATTTGGCTCATACCTGTAATCCCAGCACTATGAGAAGCTGAGGTGGGTGGTTCACTTGAGCTCACGAATTTGAGACCATCCTGAGCTAGTGCAAGACCCTGTCTCTAAAAATAGTTGGGCATTGTGGAGAGCACCTGTAGTCCCAGCTACTTGGGAGGCTGAGGCAAGAAAATCACTTCAATCCAAGAATTTGAGTTTGCTGTGAACCGTGATGCTACGGCACTCTACCAAGGGCAACCAAGTGAGACTCTGTCTCAGAAAATAAATAAATAAATAAAAAATAAAAAGAGAAGGGTTTAAGCTTAATATAGAATGCGGATGATAGAGAAACACACACCCTCATAGAACAATTGTCTAGAGATAACCGTTGTTAATATTTTGGCAAAAATCCTTGCAGGTCTCTTTCCTGTCTGTGACTATGTGTCTGTGTGTTTGTGTGTATGTAGTGTTATCTAAAAATAAATAATAACATAAAATACTTTTGACTTAGTAATAATAGAGCATGAGTGTCTTCCTGTATCTTTGAGTGTGCTTCCGTTCTGTGATTTCAGTAAGTGCATCCTAGGATATGCCAGAATTTACTTAATTACTGTTAAATTCTAAGCAACTGAGAATAGTGGTGAAATTTTAAACTCAGGGTCATATTCTGTTCATACTCTATTGCTCACCAATTTATTGTGTGCTTTGATCCTGTGCAAAGCAATTTTTACATTCATAATCCCTTTTAACCTGAGAAGTAGGTGTTGTGAGATCATTTTACAAAAGAAGAAATTAAGGGTCTGAGAAGTTACATAGTTTTCCCAAGATCACGTGGTTTGGGGTAAGGGGCAAACACAGAATGACAACTTTGGTTGCTGGGGCATGGTGGGCACCTATAGTCCAGCTACTCAAGGAGCTGAGGTGGGAGGAGCGACTGAGCTGAGGAGTTCGAGCCGTGGTTACTCTCCAGCCTGGGTAACAGAGAGAGACCCCATCTCTAGTTTAAAAAAAGAAAGAAAACTTTGGTCTCTGGATCTATAGTCCCTCAGCTACTTCTAATTGAGGCAGACAGGAGCATAGCTTTTTTTGAGCATTTTTTGTCCTTCAGACAGGAGTAGAGGGAAATCCCAAAGGAGGTTAGTTTCAAAAGGTTTTTAGAAGGGGAATGTGAAATGGAGTGTGAGAAAGCAGGGGAGTTACTTAGAGAGCAACTCCTGGGTTCCCATAACCTCAGGAATAATTCTTATTGAATGATGTATGTGATTTATCTGATTTTATCCTTACTTTAGGAAGTATAAACTAAAATAATCTTATTTTACAGATGGAGAAAAAGTAAGGTTAGAGGAGTAACTGGTCCAAAGTCACCTTGCTGGTGGCAGAGGCAGAATTAGAACACAGTTATCTAATTCCAAAGCTTCCTTGAAGGCAATATGGACTTCCTGTCCGTGTTGGTCAGTGTCTGACTAAGAATTATGTAGTGGCACCGTCACAGGCCCCACCTCTGATTTTGAGGGTGTATTTGAAGGAGGTTATGGAGTAGATGAGTGAAAGGGGGAGAGTGAAGAAGTCTAAAGCAAAACAAGCCCAGAAAAAAAATGAAAAAGCCTGAAAGAACGCCAGCGGTGATTAAAGTAACCCAAAGGAAGACAGATGTGCAGTCTGTGATGCAGGCCATTTGGGAAACAATGCTGAACTGTTGAAAAGCTTGAAATTTCTGCTGTTTCATGTTTTGTAAGCAAAGGAAAAACCTAAAAGCACTTGTTAGATCATTTTTTCCCATGGCTCCAATGTGCATTTTCCAAACCTCATTAACTAAAAACCCCCATCCTGTCACTTGTGGTGCACACCCATGGAGTGGTCTTTACACCAGCCGTCCCACAGGTTTGTACTGCAGGTGGGAGATTAGCAGCAGTGTGCTGCCCAGGGCACGGTGGCCATGTACAGTGTGACTATTTTGGTTTCATAATGTCTAAAATGAAATGGGTCATGCTCCCAACTTCACAGGTTGTAAAAATTAATGAATAAGTACCAAGAGCTTGGGGAGGGATTTAGAAGGGACGTGGGAGTACATGCCATTATTATATCCTCATTTCTATTCTGAAGTCATAATGCGTTGTCAGTGTCACTGGAAACCAGTGATATATGCCACCTTTTTCCTCCAGGTTTTTTTTCCATCCTCCAGGCAGTTCCAGATGCTGCCACAGAAAGTATTAGCTCCCTTTTCTCTCTGTCTTGAAGTTCCTTCACCGGTTTATAAATGCCTCAGCCACTAAGCTCTTCCTTGAATGTTTCCCTCTACCCAGACCCACAACCTCCCGTCTTGGGTGTCCTGGTGGCAGTGATCTGGACAGCACGACCTCTGCTCCCTTGCTCTCTCCTACCTTGCTCTTCTTTTCCCCCTGGTGCGTGGGAACACTCTGTTAATTCAACAAGTTGTCCTTTATGCCTGCTAGTGTCTGCATGCAGAATTCAAGCCAACTTAACATCATCAAGTTCTCTGCTTCCAGTCACTGAAGTCTCATGTCTGTGCAGTGTTTTGGTTTGGGTATTGAGAAGTCATCATAAGTAGATTGCAATCCTTGAGGATGAGTAAACTCCAATCATTAACACTAATTACCCACCTACTGGGTCTCCAGTGACTATTATACCAGGTTGTTTGGATTAGTTAGAATTTTCCAAATGAATTCAATTAAATTTTTAAAACTCTGATACTCCTTGTTCTCCTGAGGGACTCTTGGCACACGAAGACAAGATATCTTTATTACAACCCTTGATCTGGAACAGTGAAGCATATACATTCTCTAGAGAACATTTTAAATAAGTTTTTCCATGTTATCAAATAGTGCTCTGTTATCAGATACTATGTGAGACCTTTCTGATAGTAGCCAGAAATAGAATTACTTTGCTTTGAAGAGAACATTTAGACTGATGCTCTTGTACCTGGCAGTGGTCATTTTCTAGTGGTGAATTGTGTCCTTCTTTTCCTCCCTCCTTTTCAATCACTTAAAATGAAAGACAGGGGAAGAAGCATACTGATTTAATAGTTTTCCCTGCAGAGAATGCCAAGAGCCATATGACCTCTGAGCAAGATGATTTACAGCTGGGGGTGGACCCTCAGGCCATTCGTCCGCTGGTGTTCCTTGTGGAGAAACAACCCGAGCCTTCAGCACATAGTCATTTGTTAATTACTACCCTCACCTGTGTTGTACATCTCAGTAAAAGGCTGGTGGGGAGGTTGCTGGGGGCTACCCTGCTAAAAAGGGCTAGCCCGCCTCCTACAAGCTTGTACTTCTACTCTGTGTTACGTTCCTTCCTGCTGTGGTTGAGACCAGGGCCATAGGGGCCCAAGGGGTTGTGACATTTCCCATGTTTAAATCAGCAGTTCTCAACCTATGGGTTGAGATCCTTTTGGACTGTATTAAAGGTTCGTGACATTAGGAAGGTTGAGAACCACTGGTCTAAATGAACCCCTTCAAAACATTTTCTCTGACCTTAGTTTCTAAGTGTTTAAGCACCTGATGTCTCCCCAGCCCTGCAGACCTGCAGGAGTGGCAGCTAAGTCTCTGACAAGAAGAACCAGGGGCCTGGCTGTGAAGTGGGTGCCCTAGGGACAAGTACCCCTGTCTTTAGAATCTCTGTACCTGGTGTGGCTCTAACTCCAGTTTGGTACCAGTGAAAGTGGACTGCGTGTGTCACAAAGTCTTAGATGGCTTGGAGCTTGAGGTGCCACCTTTGCTTAGCTAGCTGACTCAGGCTGGGAGTGAGGGTCCTGAGCTGCCTTCTGTCTCTGGCTCACCCCCTCTGCTCAGATGCCCCCCTTACCAAATGGTCTCCTCACTGTCAGTTGTCAGCCAGATGCCACACCGAAGGAAGAACATGTCACTGCTTCGCTCTGCTAATGCCCAGCGTTTGCAGGGGGCAGAGAACTGAAGCCCCATTTAGTTGTTTTGGATTTGCAGGCACAAAAGAATGAGAATAAGCTTGATCTACAGTTAAAACTAAGCCAGATGACAGTGAGTCATTTGCTTGGTGGCTTTGATGGTAATCTGCCCTTTTAGACTAAGGGATGGGGAGTGACAGTTGTCTCCAGGGCTCTCGGTGGTTCATGTTTCCTCAGCATTTCCTACATTTTCCTTCTGCATCCCCCACTGGAATGAACCTGTGGCCCTCCGAGCTGGGGACAGTCAGTCATCACATGCTGAACAGGTGGTGTTTCATTACATGCGTCCAACACTATTATTGTGTTATTACTATTGAATTTTTGCAGATGATGGAACAGAGGTCTCATAATCGTTTTGTAGCTCCAGTGCTGAGTTCAGGGCTCAATGGCACTTATTAAGTTGGAATTTGAGCAGTTCTAAGGAGTTATAGGCAGTCCCCAAGTTACAAACATCCAACTAATGTACCACTTGCACTTATGAACATAGGGTGTGATGTGGTCTCATCATGATGGAAACTCTGGGCTGGGATAAAGATATGGACATATCAACTTGGGATTAAGCTCCAGGATTTCTGTGGGGGCTTCTTTTCTGTCTTTGATCCTTAACAGGGTCAGCCTTCATCTCTCTGCTGCTACTTGACTATAAAGTTGCTGGAAAGACCCTTTCAGTTACTCTGTCATGCTCAGACTTGTCAGGTTCTCCTGCCGTGCACACCATCGTGTGATAGGCAACCAGTGAAGAGGCTGTCAGCCCAACACCTTGTCTTAACAAGGTGAGAGTTTCTTTACTACAGGGCTTCCTTGCACCTTTAACGTGCTAATATGCACTGGAACTCTCTTAAGGGGACATGAATATTTACTCAATTCTAAGCAGCACTTCTCCCATTACTTTATCCTATCTGAAGCTAGGATGCTTCTTAGCGTTGACGAGGTCTTACAAGTGGCTGCTGGGTAGGCAGGAGTTCACACCTGAGCAGGTGCAGACTTGGCCACTGCTGTTCCTTTTGTCATTGCATCAGCTGAATTAGGTGCATTCTTAGCACAATATATAATAATGCTTCATTGCTCTTTAAAATGTCTTCATACCGATCACACCATGATTTCACATTGAAATGAAAATTACTGTAGATGGGACCAGAGCAGCAGGTGTGTACCTGATATTAGAGCTGCGAAGTCTCATCACTGCGGGGTCAGCTGCCTTAATGCACCCGGGCTGCCATAGTCTTCTAACCCATAAACTACAGAAACTCATTTCTCAAAGTGCTGGAGGCTGGAAAGTCCAAGACGCAGGTGCCAGCAGGCTCAGTGCCTGGGTTGGGCTTGTGCCTTCTGGTTCAGGGACAGTGCTTTCGCTCTGTGTCCTCCTATGCTGGAAAGGCTGAGGGGTGTCCCTAGGGCCTTTTTAAAGAACACTGATCCCACTCATGAGAGCTCTGACTTCATGACCTGATCCTCCCAAAGGCCCCACTCCTGTCACCATCACTTTAGGAGTTAAGGCTTCAACACAGGGATTGCAGGAGGACACACATCAGAGGGGGGACACTGAGAAGTGGCTTCAAGTGGGGTAGAAGGGAAGTGTGGCCTGCTGGACCAGGAAGTCTGGAGGGTCCATAAGAATGTGGGCATAGGGCTGGGCGTGGTGGCTCATGCCTGTAACCCTAGCTCTCTGGGAGGCCAAGGCAGGTGGATTACCTGAGCTCACAGGAGACCAGCCTGAGCCAGAGTGATACCTCATCTCTAAAAATAGCATGGTGGTGGGTGCCTGTAATCCCAGCTACTTGGGAGGCTGAGACAAGAGAATCACGTGAGCCCAAGATTTGGAGGTTGCTGTGAGCTGTGACGCCACAGCACTCTACCAAGGGTGACAAAGTGAGACTCTGTCTCAAAAAAAAAAAAAAAAAGTGGCCATGAAGTACCCTAGGTAACTAATGACCAATAAGTAAGGACAATGCTACCTGGAGGTGCAGAGCGGCTGGGCCTGGCAGCTGGTCTCAGAGAGAAGGTTTACATTGCTACAGACCTCTGTGTCTCCATCTCTCACCTTTCTCCTTCATGAGACAGACCCACTTCCATCTCTCTTTGGAAGTGCTCTAAACTTTCTCTTTGTTCTTCCTAAATCAAGTCTGTCCCTGTTACCCTGAACATTGTGCAGGCTACTTTTGCTTTCTATCCACACTGCCTGTGCTGCCCTGGTTTTATTTCTAGTTTCCACTCACTTTTGCTTTTGGTTACACAGTGCCTTAGTGGAACTTTCTAGCTCAGCCAAGTAACCGAATCATGTCACCTGGGTTTGGAGAACTGGGACTCCTGACTCCCAACACTACAAGTTCATATATTCTTGTACAGCAATAACCGAGTGCTTGACGGAACTTAAGAAAGGAAGCTACCCAGGAGTTGAGGCTGTATTTGGTTGCTGAGGTGGGTGCAAAAGGTTTCCCTCCTACATCCTTAGCAGGGGAGCGGCTGGGGTCTGAAGATGGCTGGATCCCTGGACAGGCCGTGTCTTAGTTTAATTGGCATTGTTTCTTCTTCCTACAGGCTTATAATCAATAGCTTTGTAGATCTGGTGAGCTATGTTAGTGTGAATCATTTTTAACTCACATGCCCAGACTCTTGTTTCCCCAGAAATATTTCTTGAAACTAGTATTCTGTAGAATAGTGGTTTTCAGGTGGTATGCCAGGAGAGGATCTTAGGATGCCTCAGAAACTTTTAAATATCATTATTATTGTTAAATAATTAAATTATTTTTGACAGAAGTTCAAAGTCCAGTAAGTGTATTCTTTTTTTAATTCTTGTTTTTGATAAACCTAATTTTAGTGTGATGTGGAAGTTTAACTGTAGGTTCAAGTGTACCATGAGATAAAAATGGTTGAAGAACACTGCTGTGGAGTATCTTAATGATACTGTTTAGCACTTACAGTTATCTGGTCACCATGTAAATACCTCACCTATATTAGTGTTTACTAGATCTCGGGAGGCAGGCACTGTTATTACCTCATGTTGCAACGAGGAAACTGAGGCACATGGAGAGTGATTCTCTTGCCCCAACTCCCACAGCCAGTGCAGCGGAGCTGGGACTCCCACCCCGGCTGAGTGTGTGTTCCTTAGTACTGGGCACGTAGTTTGAAAAACGCTGTTCTAGCTACAAACAAAACGCTGTTCTTCCCTGCATTCTAGGGGAGAATGCCACAAATTTAACACACAGTTAAAAAAAAAATGAGTAAGTGCAACAACCACCACTGCTTCTTAAAACAGTCAGCAGGAATCTGCAGGGAAAAATAAAGATCTCCCTGCTCCGTGTTTGTGCTGTGGATGTGTTGTTAGTTTTCATATGTGCCTAAATGGTTTGCCCTTCCTCCAGGTGCGAAGATGAAGGGAAAATCCCTCTCCGTGGAAGACTGAAGTGTCACAAGTTTAACCTGAATAAAATTCCAGAATAAGCCCAAGTGAGGCCACGTCTCAGGTGCTGAGAGGATTCATTTGCCTTCCAGGCTTCTGCTGCAGTAAAGGGGCAGCTGTGGCTTTTCTGCCACACAGTTGGGGTGACTGGTAGGAACTAGACCCCTTTGTGCCACCCTTCCCATCCTTTGACTTGTTGGCATCTGTGAGATGAACTTCAGCAAACCAGAAGGACTTTCTGAGAGAGGTAACAATCGTCCCTTAGCTCAGCCCCTGGGGAGGAGGCAGGTGACAGAAGGTGTTAGGCTAGAAAGTGAACTGGGGAACAAAAGACAGTGTCATCGCTCTGCTTGGAGCTGTGGCTCTGCCCAGGTGCCCTTGGCTCAGGTGTCCCAGGCAGGGGACCTGGGAGGACAATCCTGCCCACTCCAGCTCCCGTACAGGCTCTGCACACCCAGGTTCTCCCTGAGATTGGTTGGTCTCCCTGAAGTACGTCTGGCCCCGTAGAAGCTGCAGGTGAATACAGCAGCTAGTCCCTGCTGGTAATTTAAGCAGATTGCACTCTTCAGGAGACAAAATACTGTCCAGTTGCTGTTTACCTGTGCCAGCTGGGTAAGATAGGAAGGTGATTCACAGCCCCCTCCAGGGAGCAGGAGGAAGGCTTGGTTACACCTTGGTTCCAGGCTGTCTGTGGAGCAAGAGCCTTGGCATCTGTGGATTTCAGGAGGACTGTACCAATTGCACATAGTCCAGGATTTAACCTGGAAATTGGCTTTTATGAAAGGGAACACACCGGCATTACACAAATCATGCCTGGGAACTTTTTGTTCCTCACACAAGGTGGACAAAAGATATGGATTCCACTTTAATACGTGGTTTATAGTCCCAAATTAATCTGAAGGAGATGGCAGCTGGCTAAACAGCAGATATTGAAAGAAGAACAAAGACAAAATCACAATTCCAGGGCTAAAAGTTAACAAATGGAAAATTCCAGTGTGTTAAAGTGAGCCTTCCTTATGTGAAATAGCCCCTCTATGAATGTATTACGGTACAAACCAGTTGGTAATAAAATTTTGACAGGATTCATTACACTAATTTTATAGATCAAGCTTCTGTGGTTGTGCTTCAGAGACACACTTTATTCTGAGAAGCTGAAAACTCTAAGGCACTTGATAAGAAACTGCTAGAAAGAGACCAGCTGTCAGCTATTATCGTGTTTCTTTTGAAGATGGCACACACAGCAGTCACAGGGACAGAGAGCAGTCTGAGGAGATTAAAAACCATGGTTACCCCAATGCACACCTGCCTTGGGGAGCTGCGCCCACTTGCTCTCACAATCTGTGTGTGCGGTGTCCTGCGGTGTTCCTGTGTACCCTGGCAGGCTGCCTTCGGAATCTGTGGTGCCTCAAGCCACTTTCAGGAGTGCTGGAGAATCGTGGTAAGGCAGAATAGATGCTGGGGCAGGACAGCTGATAACCCCTGTAGGTGTCAGTCAGGAGTGTGTGACACTGGAGGCGCCTCTCACACAAGGGTTTTCCTGGAGGTAGAAAGACAGATAGCTACTGTTTCAAACTTACGTTAACTGTCTTTAACAAAATTGAATGTGAAGTCTTCTGCCCACATGGAAAACATTTGAGCTTAGAGAAAACATATTTGAATACCAATGAGGTAGTGTAAAACACTAATTATATAACTTTATATAACTTATATCATTATATAAAGTTTCTTAATTCCCATTTTTTGTTTCAAAATCACTACTGTAAGCAAAGGCAGCCATTGCAAGAAATTTTAAGCCAGATTTGCCAGACCTCCACGTGGCGACCAGGGCAGACTGTGAAGGGCTGGCTTCTCCCTGCCCAGAGTTTTCTGATGTGAGGCCACTGTTTTTCCCTTCTTGTCGAATAAGATTCCAAGAGGTACAAATTCCTACTTATGTCACAGGGAAATGATGGATTTGGTCAACTCTGTGCTGTGCCACCTCTGATTTTGGCTGGAGAATGGCTCCAGCCATTCCTTCACACATGGCAGGTGATGCATGTTGGCGCAACAGCCCAGTTTTGGGGGCTGGTGCTTTGAGTGTTAACAGTGCTGCCTGCTCAGCCAGATGTGGAGGGGCCACCCAGCTCCTTCACTTCCCTCCTGAAGACTGAGGACCTTGCGTTCAGGTAGGTGATTCACGGGGAGTCTTTGACTGATATCCAAGCAGACACCAGTTAACATAGCACTTCATTATTCGGGAGTGTCCAGAATTGTTCCTTGTAATGTGGCAAAAAAGGGAGGTGTGTGGCTTCCAGGGAGCCCCATGTGACACCTGTCATCTTACTGGGTGAGCTCTCATAGCAATCCTAATGGCCTTGCCGAAAAATGGGGGCGGGTAGGGGGGAAGATGTGTTTTTCAGGTTTCTTCTGTGATCTGTTGAGAATCCAAGAAATAAAGAAACATGTTGCATCTTAAAAAATGTGTTCCTACTTATTTGTTTCCTTTGCAACCCAGATATAGCTATTTTGTATCAGGGAAGTGAGGGTGTGTTCTTGGGTGTCTTTTCCTTGGGTATTCAATGTATTTTTTTTAACAATATAGTCTTCCTAGATTGTATTTTGCATTTCCTCATATTTCTCTGTATATGAAGAGAGAATCACTCTGGGTCAGTGATTGACCATGGGCAATTTACTTAATCTCACAGTATTTGCCTCAGTTTTCTCACTTGTGAAATGGGAATAACACTATGTTTTATGGAATTGTTGCAACGATTAAACATATTAATATATATAAAGCTTCTAAGGTTCTTATCATATGGTATAGCCTGTATTATTATCATTATTCTTTTTATATTTTCACCAACATTTTGAGTCTTTTCTATGTATTCATGACTTTCCCAGGTGTGTGGGGCGGGGAAGGGTGGAGCAGGGACGCTAGAGATTTGGAAACATCACAGCCTTGCGGCATCTCATATTCTGATACTTACAATGACTTGTATGTTTGCAGCCACACTGACTAACATGCTACAGTGTGTAATCTGGGTCAGAGGTCGGTTTCAGGTGCTGTGTTTTGAATGGAAACAATGAGATTAAGAGAGTGTGTGCACCTGAGGGAGGAAGCCTCAGGGAGATTGAGTGAGGCTAGAGAACAGATGGCTTGAGGTTGGTGGAGAAAGTGGGGAGGGAAATTCAGACAAGTGGGAAGTGGGAGAAAAAAAGAGAGGTCAGAGAGAGCGTGGCAAACTGCACTGGATAGTATTATTATCCCCAAGGACAAGGGTTAACGGTGACCCCAAGTTTACACAGCTAAATCAGGGTTTGAACCCAAGCCAGCTGCACCCAGGGCTTATGCCAGACCACAGTGCTACTGGGCCCTATCGGGAAGTCCACTAGCTGGCAGGAAGTCTGGTCTGGAGATGACGGTCGGGAGCCACCAGTGCAGAGGTGTCCACTGCAACTGTGGGCAGGCACGGGCTTTCCAAGGGAGGAGCAGACAGATGGGAGGGCAGCTGGTGGAGAATGAATTCCAGGGAGTGGTGCAGAGGCCTGTGGGGAGATCAGAGAACAGCCCAAGAGCCTGGTTTGGTGAGGAGTCCAGAGAGGGCAGTCAGGGTTAAGGAGTGATGCCACCATCCACGGCAGGTGGGTGAGGGGCGAACAAGCTTTGTCAGGGAAATGAAGAAGGAAGGATGGGATGGCCAATGAAGAGTTTGCTGATCTTCCCTCTCCCCCAAATAAGAGATGCCGAGGCCTCGGGAAGACGGAGGAGAGAGGGAGAATGCAATGGGAAAGTGAGGGCAGCTGTGGGGAAACCTCACAGGTGTCACAGGAGAGCATCAGAGTTTTCCCTCCAGCTGTGAGGGGAAAACTGCCGGAAGGTTGAGGTTGGAAATGAGCCTGAAGGTCGGCTCACTCACCTGGCTCTGACCCAGATGCATTACGCTCAGGAGGATAAACTTGAACGTGTACTCTTCCCCTCTAAATTTATTTATTTAGGAATGGAAAACAAGTGACATCTCCACTTGCATGTCTTTCAGGTACCTCAAAATTAATAAAGCCAAAACAGTCCCTAACTCCTCGTGTTGAAACTGGCTTCTCTGTTCCTCCCTCTGTCCTTCTCACCGCCCAGGTTAGCAGCCTCGGCTTCAGGCTTGACATCTCTCTTTCTCCCACATGTGGCATCTAATTCATGGCAAGGCCTATCTGCTCTTTAAGATTTACCAATAATCCAGTCGCTTCTCCACTGATACTACCCACTCTCAGCTGCGGATAGTGCTGGCCTGGGCTGAATGGTGTCCCTGCTCCCACCCTGGTCCTCCTGTGGTCTGTTTCCCACATGGAAGCGCGGTTCATTCTTTACCAGCGTAAATTGTATCACGACACTCTGTCTTGGTCAGAATCCTGCAGTGGATTGCCATGTCTTAGAACAAAATCCAAGTTCTCGTCTCATGGCCTACAAGGTTGTCACCCACCATTTGCCCCAAAGCTTCCTCCATGCTGCCACATAGGCCTTCTTGAGCCAGCCAAAGGTGTTCTCGCCTATGCTGTTCCCTGGGTCTCAGATCATTCACTCAACAAAGGTTGTTGGAGCCGTTCTAGGTCCTCAGGATTCCTCAGTGAACAAGGCTGAGGAAGGACCTTCCCTTGGCCGAGCCTGCCTCTCTCCTTCTGGCCAGGGCTCAGCTGTTCTGAGAGGTCTTCTCTGGCCACACCATCTACAGTGCTGATCCTTCCCCATCACCCTTATCAACGTCTGTTTCCTCCTGTTTGCCTTACTTGATGACACCTGTCACTGTCGTGACCCATCGGGCTCCTGTAGCCCTGGTCTCGGTTAGCGCAGAAAGGAACCAGGCCAGAAGGAAGTACAAGCTTGTGGAAGGCGGGCTAGCCCTTACTTTCCGGGTAGCCCGAGCAACCTCCGCACCAGCTTTTATTGAGCCAGAACAACACTGGTGAGGGGAGTAATTAACAATGACTACGTGCTGAGGGCACGGGCTCCTCCCACAAGGAACTCCTGTGGAGGAATGGCCTGAGGTCCACACCTCAGCTGCAGATCATCTCGCTCGGATGGTGGCGTCTCCTACATGTCACTATCTGGTGCGTCAGGGATTACTTCTTCATTACCTGTCTCCCCAGCAGGAGAATCCGAGCTCTGCTCTGTAGCAGGACCCTGCTTGTTTCCGTCTCCACCACAGCTCCAGCAGAGGGGCCTGGCCCACAGAACGTGCCTTTGAATTCTGGTAAAGTGAATTAAAGAACGGCTCCAAAGCGTGTGAACAGGGTGAGCCCTGTTCATTTGGAAACGTGGGGTCCTCAATTCTGGGGAGACTTCTTCATTGTTTCCTTGGTAATTTCCTTGTCTACATCTTCCTCTGTTTTCTCTTCTCCAAATGCTGTTGTGATGATGTCACTTTCTGGACCTTGCTAGTGACTGCTGACTTTTATTTTGTCTCAATTGATTTTTTTCTTTTAGCTTTAATTTCCAGACGGCATCCTCACCTTTATTTTATAATTCTAATACAGCATCTTAAAATTCTGCTGTGATGTGTCAGTTTCTGGGAGTCCTTTCATGTTTGGCCGTCCTTCTTATTACATTGGTATGGTCACTACTTACAAGCTGGACTGAAAGGGCAAAGCAGAAATCACCTGATTCCTTCCCATTTCTCCCTGATAAATCCCATTCCTGTTTGTAATCTCAGATAGGTTCTAAACTTTTTCAGATACTCTTACATAGGAAAAAAAATCCCTTGGTTACTTTTTATAAAAAGAACAGCCTCTTTTTAGTAGCATAAAACTCTGGTCTGGTTCCCTGTTCCCTTTCACCTGTCTCCCTTCCTCCCCAAACTTGTGCATGGCTAGAGCTTGGATGCTTTGTCCTCAGAGATGCATAACTGATTTCTCTACCTCCACGCTTGACCTGGTCCTTCGACCATTCCTGGATGCTGCTCCTCTCGCTTCCTAGACTCTGTTTCTGACACTTCCAGAGTGAGGCTCAAAAGGAAAGGGGATTAATGAAGAAAAGGCCTTTTGTAGCATGTGTGGTTTGTAATCCAGTGATGTCCTCTGAGGTGGCAGGTGCACAAGTGCTGGCTCTTTCCCTTGAGGGATGTTTGGAGCTCTGCCTGCTAAGGACCCTGTAGCTCTTAGAGCAGGCGGGGCTGCCCTTTGGGAGCCACCTGACCCCACTCTTGGCACTGGTGTTTCTGGCAGTCTTCTGCAGTCCCCGTCCCCCTCAGGGCAGCACCCGCAGGTGGAGTCAAACAGGCTGGGAGTGGGCTCCTCACCCTGCCCAGCATGCCCTGCCTTGGGCAGCAGTGGAATCTGTTTCTGATCATCCACCTCTCCTCACTCTGCTTCTAAACCAGCAACTTGAGCAGCAATCTTTCCCTATGGTGTTTCCTTAGGCAAGAATGAGGGAATAGCCAGTCTGATTCACACAGTCTGGGGAGCATGTCAAGCTGGCCCAAGTAGTTCTGAAGACCCTCACGCTCAGTTCGAGGTGACAGAAAGCACGCCCTTCCCTCTCTCCAGCAGGAGGGTCAAGAAAGCATTGTGGAGGGCTG
>CAUYQV010036909.1:0-20548 GCA_963574575.1 Galagoides demidoff
GAGACGGAGCCTCAAGCTATCCCCCTGGGTAGAGTGCCATGGCATCACAGCTCATAGCAACCTCCAACTCCTGGGCTCAAGCGAGTCTCCTGCCTCCGCCTCCCAGGTAGCTGGGACCACAGGTGCCCGCCACAACGCCCGGCCATTTTTTGTTGCAGCCATCATTGTTGTTTGGCAGGCCTGGGCTGGGGATTCAAACCCGCCACCTTAGGTGTACATGGCTGGCGCCTTAGCCGATTGAGCCACCGGCGCCAAGCCAGCTACTTTCTTTTTAAGAGCGAAGGTATTTACTGTTTATTGTTACTGCCTTTGGAAAATACGTGGACTTCTAAAAACACTTGGAAGTCACAAATAGTACCTGATAATAACATTTGAGCAAAGCCTAATCCATCCTTCCAGCTTTTCTTTATTCATTTTAGAGAGGAAGTCTCACTATGTTGCCCAGGCTGGCCTCAAACTCCTGGGCTCAAGAGTTCCTCCTGCCTCAACCTTCCGAGTAGCTGGGACTACAGGTGCCCGTCACAACCCCTGGCTATTTTTTTTGTTGCAGTTTGGCCAGGGCCAGGTTTGAACCCGCTACCCTTGGTATATGGGGCCAGTACCCTACCCACTGAGCCATAGGTGCCACCCTCTAAAACACTTTTTTAAAATATGTGTTTTCATGTTTGATGTTAACATGTTTTAAAAGATGGGTGGCGCCTGTGGCTCAGTGAGTAGGGCACCGGCCCCATATACCAAGGGTGGCGGGTTTGTACCTAGCCCCCACCAAACTACAATAAAACAATAGCCGGGCATTGTGGTGGGCACCTGTAGTCCCAGCTACTTGGGAGGCTGAGGCAAGAGAATCGCCTATCGCCTAAACCCAGGAGCTGGAGGTTGCTGTGAGCTGTGACTCCATGGCACTCTACCAAGGGCGATAAAGTGAGACTCTGTCTCAAAAAAAAAAAAAAAACATGTTTTAAAGGAGGCTTAATCTTTTCTTTTCTTTTTGAGACAGAGTCTCTCTATGTCGCCCTCGTAGAGTACTATAGCATCACAGCTCACAGCAACCTCCAACTCTTGGGCTACGGGGACCTGCCACAACGCCTGGCTATTTATTTTTGGTTGTAGTTGTCATGGTTGCTTGGAGGCCCGAGCTAGATTCGAACCCACCTTCTCCAATGCATGTGGCTGATGCCCTAGCCGCTGAGCTACAGGACCCAGGCTGAGGCTTAATCTTTTCTTAGAATAGATGTAGTGTGTATTATCATTTATTAGGGAAAAAATTGCTTATAAGGCCTTTCCTCCTATCTTTCCCAACCCAATTTCTCATTTTTCCTTATTTGGATTTGCCAAATAACTTACTATAAACCAGCCAGCACTTAGTTTTGAGTGCTGGCTGGTTTATAGTAAGTTAGATTTGCTTGGGGGATCTCCAACCAGGGTAAAAGAGCCCTGTGCCTTCTTTGTCAGACAATCTAGGTGAATTTCCTAGAGGTTTTCAGTAATTGCTTAATACTTGCTTGATAAACATTCTGTGGTTGGGAACCAGTATGGTGGCAGTTTTCCACATAGCTAATGTTAGAAACAAGAGATGGGAGGTTTTTAGTTATCTGGAACTGATATCCAAATTAGGAGACGTGCTCCAGGCAAAAACACTGAAATACATGATCATGATTCGGGGATTTGTCTAAAAATGCTCTTCCAGTACCTTCCTGTAGGAGAATACAGTCTCTTAAAAGACTAAAAGCATATGTGGCATGTTAGCTGGAACTCGCCTAGAGCTGAAAGCCACTCTGGCATCCTGCTTGCCCAAAACACTCCCTGACCCGCCCCAATGAGGACAAAGGCCAGCAGCGCTGCGTTCAGTGCTGCAGGACACAGTGTGATCACCTGTCTCTCCTTCTGGACTACTTCTTGACATCGATGGAATCTGAATAAATCCCTGTGTGCTCAGGGCAGAGAGCTTTATGAAAGTATCTAGTCACCAGGTCTGTGATGCCTCCTAGGTGCTCCCTCAGTGCTGTGCTGGTGTCATCCTACCCCATTGCTCCAAGGACCACCTGCGTCATGGGGGGCAGGGGGCGGGGGTTCGGTGAAATGCGTGTGTGAGTGCTGGTGGAGTCCTTCTGAACCCTTAGCACGCTCTCTATGTTCTTGTGACTTCTCAGATTGGGCGTGCACCCAGCAGGGCTTGAAAACTCTCTTGTCTTCATTTCCTAACTCTCTGTATACAGTGATATTATTTGGGGGTTGCCCTGTGCCAGGAGGCAGAGGGAAAATTACAGCTCTGGTAAAAGATCTGGGAATTTTTAAAAGGTTTTTATTGCCCATTTTGTTCCCTTAATATTTGTCTGAAGCATTATTAACTTTGTAAAACCAGCAAATTTGGGTAGCTTTAGGACAAAAGAAATACTTAAGACAGACGTGGTGCTCCTGTTACCTTTAGGATGATGTGATCACATCTCTCACCCCACCTGTACAATAGAACTGGGTCAATATGCACACCTGGTGAGGTGAACCTTTCCAGGGCGGCACTCTTAATGTGCTGGGATAGGCCCGGGTAGCCAATGGGGCAAAGGCTGTCTTACAGATACAAAATTCAAAGTCATTCTCCACCAGGGAGAGTGAGTCTAGTTTTTAAAATGTGATAAGAGACCACAACTAGAGATGTGCCAGTGTGTCACCCCAGATGCCTTGAGTGCCAGACCAGGCACTCATCACCGTGGGTCACACCCACCCCACAGCGTTTTACACCCTTTCACTGTCAGGTTTTGCCAGTGAGGGACAACAAATAGTGGAGTCAGATTTTATTAAAGCACAAGGGTCTTGGGTGGAAGATGTGGGTGTTACTGCATAACAGTTTTCTAAAAGACATGTGCCAATAACTTCATCCTTAACTATAATTTGAACATTTCTTCATTCTATGAGGAGCCAAGGCACCAACCCCAACCAGCTCATTGAACTGTCTCTCAGTTTTAAATCCGATGGATAGTAGGCCAGTCCCTAAAAGCATTTATAACGTCTGACCCAGAAGTCCCTCTCCTAAGCATTGTTTTTTTAAGGGAAAACATCTGAGTAATTGCTGACAATGAACCATTTGCTATTTAAAGTATATTATTTAATTCTCATACTAAGGACATACATCATCTTTTCAAAAGTCAAACAAAATTTTCAATGGAATTTTATATTTGTGTGTATATATGTAAGTAAACAATAAAACAGCACCAAGGACCTGTGTAAAATTTCATCCTACAGTTTCTATGCAGGCTACTTTAGCAATAAGTAGCACTCTATTTGTTTTAAATGCATATGATTGCAGAAAACTGTTGGAGTCATTCACCAAAGGCTGGCGAGATTTTCCATGGATATTTCAGACATTCAAATAAATACAGTTATATTGTGAGTGCCAGTTTGCATGCACAGGTTAAGATGAGGATCCTCCATGTATTGTTGAGGCTGTGATGCAGTCGGTATGAGAATCAGTATTACACTCGTTTGCACTTGGGCTGCTGCCTTCCTTAGAAGTACATTCCATCCCTCAGAGGTCAGCTACGTAACGATGGCTCATCAGTTCCATCACACTGGTCAGAACACCTTCCAAATTTTTAAGTATACTGTAAAACCTTAAAAAGATACTGGCATTGTGATAAAAATCCTGATCAATGGAACAAAAATATGTCCAGAAAGATACCTGGACATACCTTGAATTTACTGATCTTGCTTCCAGTAAATTCAAAGTGGGAACCCTCTCATCCTCTTTGCTACCCACTGAGAGCCTCACTTCACAGCACTTTCTTGCAAGCTGCTGAATCAGTGAATGCGCCATTAGTAATAATGGTTTTTCAAGACAAGTCAACGAAGCATAAAGCCATCTTACCAACTTTGGGGTAAAGTCTCTTACTTCAAACCAATTACTCAGGTATTCCAAGACACTAGTTACTGTTACCTGATTCTGCTAACAGGACCAAGCAAGAAAACCGATTTGTACATCATCAATTCTGGGACTTTCATTTGTTGCCGGTCCAGTTGCCCCATTAGCACATAACGTTTCATCCAGACAAGATGTTCTTCAGCCTTCTTCATCTTCAGATTCTGGCATCATCACGTTAACTGTCCAGTTATTGTGATTTCCAGTGATTTCTGTGTTTGTTCACACTCTGTCAAACAGTTGAAAACTGTGTTCCTCGTGTCCACTGAAGTGTTTGGGAATAACTTTCAGGGGTAGGTTGGCATCCTAAAAGAAAAATATTCATACCCTGCTTCTTTTTCAACTCCTTTGGGTCAGTTTGTGGTACACAACATTTGGACATTGAGCTGCTTCTATCTGGACCCACCTTAGGTGTTCCTGAAGTGCCCTTGAGACTACGGAGCTTCCATCATGTTGCAGGACTCCCTCAACAGTAACTGTAACCAGGGCATCAACTCTTCCACGGCAGACTCTGCTGGTACCCCTGCCGTGGCTTGCAGACCTGGCCCATGCACTTCTGAGCATTTATCATAATTTGAAAGCAAGGGGAGGAACCTTTATTTAAAAAAAACTTTGAGCTCTTTTGTTGTTATAGTAGTAAGAACAATAGCTTATTCATTGAGCTGCTCTAAGCACTCTTAATGTTAATTATAACAATCCTTTGAAATGGATACTGTTATTATCCCCATTTCAGGAATTATGAAACTAGAGGCATGGAATAACTTGCCCCCAAGTCATTAGCTACTAAGTAGCAAAGCCAAATTTTAAACCTATGGAGACTAATCTTGAGGCAGTATTCTAACCATCCTGCAATATAACCACTGATACCACAGTTGGCACTGGTACACACAGATGCCCATACAGTGTTAGTTACAAAAGTAAAGAAACTATACATGAACCCTTTTCAAATAGAACACTGTGTAACCATTTGTTACAGAACAAATGATTCTATAACAAGGTACAGAAAGGTCCACAATATAAATAGTAGAGGAAAAGATGAATGTATCTGCATAGACTTATTAAAGTAGTAAATTTATAATATTAAAAAATTTATATTGCAGTGGTAGGGGATATTGAGTTTTTATTTTCTATTTAACATTAATATTGTTAAATCATTATTTTATTGAAACACGTTTCTTCCTTGGCGGATTGGGGAAGTGAGGTGAGGGAGAATTGTGATAAGAAGAAAAATTAAACCTGGTGGAAACAAAGTGAACACATGAATCTGTTACAAATGTGGCCCTGTCATCAAACTGCGTGGGAGACGGAAACACTGTGTAAAGGGCAGGAAGAGAAAACAGAACTCAACCAGTCATGGCGGGGAAAGTATCAATAGAGAAAAGCTACAGCATAGCTCTGGGTCTCAGTTGAGTAGGACAGAATCCGGGTAAAAAACAGATGGGACTAAAACAGGAAGTTGATACTATGCTCATAAAAAATGAGCAATAGTTATTGGATCCCTAGGTTGAAGTTTTTGAAAAGAGGAGGCTCAATTCCTTGCATGTTGTTAGTCAAGGAATTTTGAAAGTAGCCCACATCAGAAAGAAGGCTAATTACAGCTGCTGAGTGGACTAGTTTTCCACAACTGATGGAGAAGCTTCTATCAAGGGCAGTTTACGTTTTACAGGATGTTGATTAGGATAAAATGCTGCTTAACTAGACAAATGGGAGCTTGGAAGGAGTAGTTGCTCCAGCTGTTACTGCTGTCAGCATTCGCCAGAAGAGCCTGGAGAAGACCTCTGTTAGAACACACTGAGGAAAAGGTCCACCCTGTTACAGACTGCAGAGAGCGCCAAGACCCTGGGGAGGGAGCAGGCTTCAGGAGATCAAACCCTCAGCTACAGTGCTTACTCAGAGCAGATACTCTAAAAAGGAGTTTTTTAGTATAACTATCAAAGAAAGGCATTTAAGCCCAAATTATTATAGTTTGAGCTTCAGAAGATAGGTAAGAGAAAATATTTAACATATAATAATTATTTATTTGTTGTAAATGGGCTGTAAGTCATAATAAGGCTCATAGTCTTTTAGGACGGATTATTAGTACCACAAAATGAGGTATTTGTAAAAGATCATCCCCCTTTAAAAACCCTATTGAGGGCACATTGGAGAGTCCAGTAATGGTGTTTAACCTGAGCTGGCTCTTCGGAGATGCCAGAAAGTACGAGATTAGTGTTTGCACAGTATTACCCAGGGCCATTCACAAATGCTCAAGTTGTCAAGCTTTTGGAGGTACAGGTTCCTGTTGGTTCTGAAGGATAAGAAAATTAGTAGTCTTGGGTCATGAGGACTAGACTCTGACCCTAGAGATCTCACAAGGCATCTGAGGCACACCCTTCATAAACCAAAAAGTCACAACTAATTAAGGAGAAAATCAGCCTAGAGTATTCTGCATAGTTGGCAAAATCATACAGTTCTGTATCTGAAATCACAAGTCATTCGTCAGAGCTCTTCGTAATTACTATTTTGCAGAGTAAAGAATTGCTAATCTAGAAAAGTGACCATGAAGGAGATTATTACATATTAATTTTTTAGAGTTAATATAACCAACCTTACCTATTGCCCGTATTATTAGTCACATTGCTAATATTTACGGCATTCCTTTTCTGTATGTCAATCTTCCACTGTCTCCCTTATAAAACACAATCAGGGAGGTCAGCTGAACGGTCCATTCTGTAGAACAAGCCAACCTGTGTAATAGACTTCAAAGGGCAGACGGGGGCTATGCCTGGTTTGATGGAAGCCACAGGAGATGCTGGTCAAGTGAGGATGTCTTATTTTGTAACAAGCTCACATGCACTTAAAAATAAGTAGGTCATGACACATATCTGGGTGTTTTGTTTGCTTTTCTCCCCTAAAATCTAACTGAAAGCATCTAACCCTTGCTCAGCTTCATGGCAGAGGCCACCTAAGTGCCTGTTACCGTAAAGTCAGGCCCTTTTATCACCAAAATGCCTAGACATTTCTTAAATCTTTCCACAGTTTGCTCCCATGGAGCAAATCTTTGTACTAAGTAAAACTTTAAGAACTTAGAGGGAAAAGCTGTTTCTTATAATGTCATTCAAGTAAATGGATAAGTGATTGTAAAAGAAATACACTTGTTGCTTTTTTTTTTATTATTTCAGGTTAATTTCAGGGTACAAAGAATTAGGTTACAGTGTTTGCATTTGTTAGGTATAGTCCCTGTTGCGGTTGTGTCCCTCCCCCAAGAGGTGTGTTATATACCCATTAAATGGGAGCACACCAATCCATCTCCCTCCTTCCTCCCCCCTCCCTCCCCATCTTGAATTGAATTGAGTTTCTCTCATGCGTGGGTGTGTATTAGATCATCTGCTGGTTTCATATTAGCATTGGGTACATTGGATGCTTGCTTTTCCGTTCTTGTGATACTTTACTTAGAAGAATGTGTTTCAACTCTGTCCAGCTATTTCTACATCAAAAGTATTTTGTTTCTGGGTAGCATTTTTAAGTAATTCTGAAAAGAGTGCTCTGTAAATGACTAAATGGGTTTTCATAAGATTGGGTACACTCTCTTCTCCAGTAAACTGCAAGCCCTAGTGAGGCAAGAACCCTGCTGTATCCACCAGTGTATTCCCAGCCCTTGTGTGCCTGTCACATAATATTAGTAGACATTAAAAACTGTAACTAACTTATTGATAGACATTAAAAATGTCAACTAATAAATAGACCAAGGAGAATTTCAATAGAGGAAAGAACCTGTTAGAAATTTATATTGGTTCACATGAAATACAGGGGCACTCCTGTTTCCTTGAAACAAGGAGTTTGGGGCAGCACCTATGGCTCAAAGGGGTAGGGCACCAGCCCCATATGCTGGAGGTGGTGGGTTCAAACCCAGCCCCAGCCAAAAACTAAAAAAAAAAAAGAAAAGAAAAGAAACAAGGAGTTTGTAGCTATTATATCAAAAAAAAAAAAGTGTCATTTCTACTGGTTATAATTCTTTAAAATAAGAAGCTATTTCTAAGATATGGGACACCTGCCAGTATGCAGACTGTTTTAACTTCTTACCTCTTTTGCTTTTAGAGGGAAAAAAATATCCTAACACAAAATCACGTAGTAAATATAATTCGTTTTAGCAAGAGTCAACTACATCTTCTTCCATTTGTTTCCATTTAAATGATGTACAGTAGAACCGTAGTTGGCCATCTCACTACATTGATCTTCTCCTTAGGTTGACCTAATTTTCATGGATTAGACCTGCACCATGTGTATGAATCAGCACAGACAGCCTAGTTCCTGTGGTGACCACCTCTGTATCTTGACCAGTTTATTTCAGTACCTCAGATGGTCAATTTATGAAGGTTCTACTGTAATAGCAAGCATGTCATCACCATTTGATATTTACCTCATTGTTACACACTTTTAGCAGGCATTATTATTACCTGAGATGTCTTTTTCTTTGACTGGTCAGAATCTAGATGAATGAAAATATATTAGAAGTGCCGTATCCACAGACAGAGGCTCTTGGACATTGAGTACATGTTGAGCTTTAGCACACACCAGGGTCTCACTGCTTACTGCCTTCATTCACACCTGCCTGCTTGGGTGGCCAGAGATGAACTTCCAGGATTAGTCCAATCTGCTCACGTTCTTTCTCTGAAAGAACTTATGCTGATGGAGGAAAATGGTCCATTGGCATCACTACCTAAGCCAAATAAACTCTTTCAAACAAAAAAATTGAAATTTCAATCTAACAGCTAATTTTTATAAAATCCTCTAGAAAAAAAGTGTCTCTTCATGCTGAAGACCCACAAAATGCCAGTACCACAGATTTTATTACTTGTTCTCTTGCCCTATGGGATTATATGGGACAAAATCTTAAAACCTCAGATAACACCACTCAATGCTATGAGGCCCTTTCTAGATCTGTGGAGAGTAAGATCTTGCTTTTCTCATCTAGGTTCTTGATTTTTCCTTGGATGTTGAGGAAAGAGTGCACTTGTGTGCCCATTGATCTGGGCAGTTACATTGCAGGACATTTTTTTGTTTTTTTCTTTTTCTTTTTAGAGATGGGGGTCTCTGTCTATCACCCAGGCTAGAGTACAGTGGCACAATCCTAGCTCACTGTAACCTTGAACCAGTGGGCTCAAGCAGACTTCTTACTTCAACCTCCTAGGTAACTAGGACTGCAGATATGTGCCATAATGTTTGGCTACTTTTTTTTTTTTTCGGTCTCACTATGTTGCCCAGGCTGGTCTTGAACTCCTGGTCCCAAATGATCTTCCTGCCTCAGCGTCCTTAACTGCTAGGATTACAGGCATGTGCTGCCTGGCCCGGCCTCAGTGCTGGCATGTTAACCAACATTATTTTAGTTGCCTTCAAAGGCAAGGATGAAAATAAGTCTTTACTTTCAGAAAGAAAGTAAATACGTTGCTGTCTTTCCTCAGTGATTAGAAAGCTCTCTTGCCTTGTTTCATCTATTCATTTACTTTTTACGATTGTTGGTAAAAGTAGAAATTTCAAAAACAAAATTCAACACCTTTTTATGAAAAGACAAATTATACAGTTCATCAGCAGTCTGAGGTTTGGCCCCAGTTCATCTCCTGTCACACCCAGTTTGCCTTAAATGGAAGTTCCTTGTTCAGGAAAGGGGGAGGGGCCCATTGATGGTAGGGTGGAGACTTGCTGATATTCTTACCTAATGTTTTTGCTCTTAATTCCTGTACCCATAGTACAGTTGCCATTCAGAAGTGAGCTCATATTCCAACCCATCCCTCTGGAGTGGTTCACATTGAGAAGAGAAGAAAGGAGAGCCAAACTGCAGCCTAGACAGCTCCCCGAGCAGGAAGCGCAGTTGGGTTTTAGTTTTATTTTGTTTTGTTTTTTGGCAGAGAAGTGTTGAGAGACACTAGTGCTTCCACCCTGTCATTAGTGGGTGGGTGATAGTGATATAAAATAAGAGCTGAATTAGGATAATAAGAGGCAAAGGAGAAAGGAGTAAATTTTCCAAAAGCAATATTTTTCTCTTCGTGGTTATTTAAGTTTGAACCAGAACTTGAAAGTAGTAATCATGGTCTAGAGTAGACAAAGGGCAGAATGTGGGAACCAGACAGGAAGGTGTGATTTCCTTTATTACATTAACTAGAAACATACATAAAAATGCACGACTTTCGGAAATACACTGCTATTTCCATTATAGAAAAGCAAAGAAAAGGAAAAGTCACACTGGTGTCTGTCGCCTTTTTTTTTTTTCCAACTGTAATGAATATGTATCCTTTAAAATAGCCTGTACATCGTCTTTTCTGATTCACTCCTTGGGTTTTTCTTTGGACTGTTTTGTGAGGTGGATATATAGTAAAGCAACACCCGGTGGGATGACTAAAGGCACAGAAAAATCTTTAAATAGAGTGACCAAGCATTTTCAGCCTTCTCACAATGGCTACCTTCACTGCTGAATCCCCGAAATAAACCAGTGAGACCTATTGATGTTCATTCATCGATTCAACCAAGGTGTAATAAGCGCCTATAAAGCGCTAGCCACTTAGGTACTGAGGATACAGTGATGAACTAAACAATGTTACTGCTCCCGTGAGATTTACATGCTAAGGGGGAAACAGACTCCTAACAAATCACTGCGCTCACATTGTTATAGATGCTATGGATAAACCTACGACATGAGAGGCAAATAAAGGGGCTTGTTTTCTACAGTGAGAAGTGACAGTCTTGATGAGGAAATATAAAGAGAAACATTTAACGCCTTTAACGTGGCGGGAGGGAGGATGACATGGTCTTATTTATATTTGAAGATTATTTTCATGGTAGTCTAGCAGTGGAATTAGAGAGGGCCCCAAATAAAAAGAAGCATATCAGTATTTCAAAGACGCACAAAATTGAATCAGAAGATTCCTTTGCTTCCTTAGAATGGTTCTTTAAATGTTTTTATTACACTGTTATTTGGAAATAGTAACCAGTATGTTATTCTGTACTGCATTTTTTAGCAGTGCATGGTTTTGTAAGAGTCTGAGTACGCTTCGCAGTAAGTAAAGTGTTCTGTGAATTCCCTTAGAGCACCAACACTGCTCCTGTTGAAAAAGAGATTCAGTTACATTTTGTCATCTGCACACACACGTAATTGTGGTTTCATAGGATTTTTTCCCCATTTCCTCAGCTCCTACAGAGCCTTTATTATGTAAGTTTGCGGATGGAGGACAGAAGAAGAGGCAGAACCCCAACAAATACATCCCTAATGGAAGACCATGGCATAGAGAAGGAGAGGTGAGACTTGTAAGTCCTTTCTTGAAAATTTAGTGGGGGCGTGTGATCACAACAGCTCACATGAAAAGCTACACAAAAGGGCCCTTGCCTTGGCCACCACCAGTCTGAAACTGGGGTCAGGATTAAACCTTCCTGCTAGTACATTATAATTCAAGTGACATCCCATTAAAACTCTTCCCAGTGTGCGTGGTGCTGACAGAGTGATGATTCTCCAGATGAGCAGGTGGAATGGTAGAAACAGCTCTGTTAGCCAGCCAGCTACACATAAAGTATAAAGGCATTCTAAATTGCTGTCGGAAATACTCAAGTGTTTTGGAGGTTTTGTTTTTGTTTTTGTTTTTTTTAATGTCATGGTTTCTTGGAGGGTTTACATTTACAATATTCAAAAATTATAAATAACATTAACAAATAGTATATCACTAAATTGGGTGGTTTTATTTATTTTGGCTCATTCTTTTGAAGAGTTTTCTCTACCCCAAAATCCTAATTTTTTAATAAAATGTTAGACTTCCGTTTCCCTATATTTATTTTCCATGAATTGTTATTTAAAAAATGATAACATACTGGTCCAGGAATGTCTGGAGAAAATGTTCTCAAATCTGCACTGTCCAGTGATAGCCACCAGCCACATGTGTCTATCTGACTTAGTATGTTGGAGGGATTGAATTTTTCATTTAATTTTCAATAGCTGCATGTGGCTAATGGCTACCATATGGGACGGCACAGGTCTAGAGTGTAATTTTCATATTTAGTTTATAGTATGTTTGACCAACAGAAATTCCCAGTTTTATCAAATGCTATTAAACTATCACTGTCTTATCTTATTACGGCTCTAAGAAATGGAATTTTTGAAATTATGCCTTTCTGTATGAATGCTCATGTTTCTTTCTCTTTCCCATAGGCTGGAATGACACTTACTTATGACCCAGCTACAGCTGCTATCCAGAACGGGTATGTCATTAGGAAAAGTGCATAATGGCTCGAGGGAAAATGTGAAGGTGGAAAATATCAGACATTTGTTCCGTGAATTATTTTATGTAAAGGATTACTTAATAAAGGCTTTTGTGTTTGTTCTAGATTTTATCCTTCACCATACAGTATTGCTACAAACCGAATGATCACTCAAACTTCTATAACACCCTATATTGCATCTCCTGTATCTGCCTACCAGGTTTGTACCTTTAGGATTCATCAGCAGTATGACAACTTGCGGACCATGAATCTCTGCTACATATTTATATGTCTTGAAATTTTGAACATTTATAATGAAAGTTACGTCAGATGTTATGCAGCTTGGATACCCAGTTTAGAATAAGCTGCTTTTGATTTGGCAGAGTAATTTATTTTTATGTATAGGAGAATGTAAAGCTAGGGGGAATGGTTGTCAGCTGTCAGTCCTTGGAATGGCAGCATTTTAGAACTGGGATGAACCCAAACTCATTCTTCACCAACGGGCTCTGCTTTTGGACAACATGTGTCCCAAAATAGAAAATTAAGGTAATTGCCATTAGGTAAAGTAGAGTAGGTGTGTGCCCTTGCTTTTGTTTATTTATCGGCAGGAGCTGATGAAAGACCAAGTAAACATGCGCTAATACACAAAGCTGTGTCTCCATTAGGTAGCATCAAATGAGCAATGCAGATGACATCTGAAGCAATAAATAAAGAAGTGACTTCCTATTTCAGTTATTTTGTGAGGAGGCGTTACTGTAAAATAAATTCCCAGTTTCAAAAACAAAAATCTCATTAAGCACCTTGTTATAATACTGATTTAATTTTATTGCAGGGTTAGCCCCTAACAGCTATGTACATGCATTTCCCCTCCCATATGAGAGTACCTCTACGGGGTGCTGCCTGGGTCTGGAAAGGAACATCCTAATGGAGTTCAGTTACAGATGTGCAGGATTAGAGTTCTTTTTTGTTGACTGTTGGGAGCCTGTGTGGCTAAACGAAGTTTTTATGTATTTTTGTTTTTATAACAATTGAATTAGGTGTTGTAGTCCTGATATCTGGGGTTAGGGGACTACAATATGTAATCTAATCACTGTGTTATTTTACTTCTGTAAGCCTCAATTTCCTCCTCTTTAAAATGGGTATAATAATAGTTTCTATCTCATAGGTTTAAGAGGTTTAAGAAAATTAGAACTAAATGAGACTTATCTGTGTAAAGAATTCAGCACAATATCTGGCAAATTCATTAGCACTCAATAAGTGTGAGCTATGATTATTATTAATATTCAGGATTAGCTGACTTATAATAAGTATGTTAATTATACTTTCAGTCAACATAAGCGATATCGTAAAGCTGATTCTACCTAAAAATATGAAAATGGTTTTAAATGACAGAGAAGAGATCAGATGTGCAAAAAGTGAGATTTTAAAGTAGCATTCACAGCCGTCCTCAGCTTTTAGGTTCTTTAGTTCTCGTCCTTTCCCTGATTTGTCACTCATTTTCTTTTCTTTATTCTCTCTGGGATGTTATGTCACTTATTCTGGTGCTTCAGTCTGCTAGGCATAGTATTCGCTACTTTAACACCTTCTTAACTGTTTTAGACAGGATTCCTACCTTTTCCTTGCCTGTATGAGACTCTGTGAGATCTGCTCTAGTACATTTTCCCTAATAAATAATTCCTATGTCTGCTATTAATAGGTAGACTTCTTTCTTAACTGTCTGAACTTGGAAACCTCTGTCACCAAAATAGGGTCAAGTATAAGCTTGTTCTCAGGTAAATGAAAGGTCATACGTATTAAATTGGCACTTATGTTGGCATAGATATTACAGCTCTTAAAGCATCGCTCCGCCACCTCTTTTTCTCTCTTTAATATAAAAGCAATGTGCATTTTGGCCACAGAGTCATTTCATAGAATAAAAAATTAGGAGACTAGTGTTGGTAATATAAAAGATTTGGTATGGCTAACTGGAAACAGTACATTGTTTAAAAGGCCCGATTTCCTCTCCTGGGCATTCTGTATTTCTCTGAGATACATGTGGAATTTTAGTCCATCATCCTGACCCTCATGCATAGCCTCTCTGGCTGATTTTTAACCTGATAAATTCAGAGACACAGTGGATGAGCTTTATGTAATCTGCAGTCCCCTTAAGTTGTTTGTGTATGTGTGCAGTTATTTCATCAGGTGTTCAAAGGGCTCCATGACCCTGGAAAGGTTAAGAACCAGTGGAAAAAAGTTTATAGGACATAGATTATTATTCCCATTTTACAATTAGGGAAATTTGAGGAATAGAAGTTGATAGCAGCTGATTTGCTGCTTAAGAAAGAAAATTTCATTAGATGTCATAGCTCCCTAACCCCATGATTTTATAAGCTATTAAATTATTAAGAAGCATCTAAAAAATGGGGACATCTGCCCCAAATTGGGGTCTTTAGGAAGCTGCTTACCTCCTGGTGATTTATCCTGTGAGGCCCCTGTATCACGTTGGAGTGGGCCTTTCTCCACTAAACTATCCTATGCTTATGCAATTATATTTGAGAAAATTGGCATCTGTAAGAAACCACCAATATTATCCCAGTGGGGAAAGGCTGCAGTCCAGATAACTGAAATGTTAACAAGGCAGAAGCACCTAACTTTGGTCTGCCTTAGGTGGCAAAGGAAACCAGAGAAAACAAGTATCGGGGCTCTGCTATCAAGGTAAATCACAACACGTTCTTCCCCACGACTCTTCCCCATGTCCTGTCTGTAGAATCTCTGAAGGGAACAATAGGGGATCAAATCCAAGAGAGGTTCTGGTTAAGAATTAGAAACTGAAACTTAACTTTAACATTGCATAGACTCTGGAAAGCTCTGGGCATGAAGAGTGAACTGGTGCATTTTCCTCTTGAGTGGCAGGCTGCACATGTTTCCCTTCCTGCCCCCAAACCTGACTCTGATGTCGTCTTTCTCTTTCAGAGGGTTTCTGTGTAGATGCCCTTTTGACTATAGATGTTAAAATCTGGTTCCTGAAATTTAATTTCCTAAATCTGAATTGCAGATTTTTATTTTCCACACTAACTAGAAATTATTGACCTCAGTATAAGATTTCTGAAACCTGATGTCCCAGGTATCAAATAGAGTTGGAATTTGGTTATTCTTATTAAATAAGCACGTACTTTAAGGACTAGCTTCTAATGAGATGTGCTGGAATTCTCATTCATCTGTATCCCCAGAGTACCTATTTCATACTTTGATTGTGATACAGTTCACTAATTTGAATTGTTTCTGTGTTTATCTCCTTTTGCTCTTAGACAGAAATTGAGAGTGGGGCCCATGTCTTATTTGCCTTTTCTCTTTGGTGCCTAAAACTCAATAAATCTCAAGTGGGTGAAAATAAATTGTTTCTAAATAACCATTTCATCCCATTCAGAGTGACCAGTTTGCCAAGAACTCTAACTGCCTTAATCGTTTTAATCATTGATAGTATTGTTTCCTTATTTTCTTTCTGTAGACTTTTAACATGATTAAAAAGAGTTCTAGAGAAATAGGTAAGGATTACAATGGAAATCAATATTCCTCTCAAAATCCTTTTTCTAGGTGCAAAGTCCTTCTTGGATGCAACCTCAACCATATATCCTACAGCACCCTGTAAGTTTTTCATCTTAATGTCTTTGTATTTTAAACATAAGCTATGTATGTATATTCTCTGGGTTGAAACCATTTGCCAAAGATGATACAAGATTTGGGGAAATCTTGGAAAAGATTCATATTCCATGCTTTGGGGAAAGCATGGAATATGAATACAAGTTCATTATAAAACTTCCACTCATCCTTGTTGTAAAACAGATTGGTAGTAAACATTCAGATAACTTTTCTATGAGAAATTAAAACACGTTATATTGGAGGCAGGCCACAATTTTCCTACTAATACTAGTTCTGTAGGAGATCATTCAATAGAGTGGCTAAATTTTTAACAGTACTTGAGGTAAAATAGCTTATATTCTGCATAACACAGAAGTTCAAAATTTAGATGGAGATTTTCATCATGTTACTAAGCTTTTCTGTGGAAATAATTATAAATACTAAAGTAATAATGCATTCTTTAGTAAATGATGCCTTGGCGCTCTAGCCTGGGTGACAGAGTGAGGCTGTCTCAAAAAGAAACAAACAAAACAAAAAAACCCAAATTTCTTAGTGACCTAAGCATTTGTCGTTCTTATGTATGTATTACATTTTTTAATCGATTTATACCTCACCTTATTCAGTAGTCTATTTAAAATACTTTTCAAAATACATGAAATTTAGTTTGTTGGATTAAAATGAACATTTAAAAGTTGAAAAATAACTATGGAGAACAAAGTCACAGCTACGGCTAAGGGCACCCAACACAGTGAGTGACCTGCATGCTTGCCATGAGAAGGTCACAGATTTGGCCCTGAACTTTCTAGTAAGCAGTGCAAAATGGGAATCCTGACAGGCAGTGTAGTTCACAGTATGTATACATTAGAAACAGATTGGATTGCTTAGGAAAATAACACTGTCCTTGGCCTTAAGTTCAGGCAGGAATTTATGTCAGGATATCTCCTTAAAGTGGACACCACGCAATGTAAGACCATGTGTATGAAACAACAATCCAGGGATAACAAATTCTGAACAAGTTGCTGAGATGACCTCTAAGAAGCAGATAAAATATGTTTAGGTGATAAGAGAGGATCTCTCTGATGATGTGTGTTGTATGATATAAACACACACATGTACATGTATCTATACGTGCATCCTTGATACATCTGCATACATCCATAAGTCCACACTTAGCTACACACTATGTATTCATTGTATGCATCCACTAATCCACACAGTGCCCCTGGCACTGTGTCCCTGATGCCCCATGCTACCTATTTTGGAATGCTTAGAAATCAATCCACTTTTAATTTGGGGACTTCCTACACAGTAGCTCCCACAGATGGTGCCAGTGAATTAGAAAAAGGAGCAGAAAACCCCTCCACCGTATTCTGGGCTTCTGAGTCATTTCCACATTATCACATACTTTTTGATGCTCTACATTAAAAATGAAAAAAGAAAGACATTTTTCCCAAAATGCATCAATAACAAACATCTCTGACACATGTCTTTTCTGTTTTTGGCAACTTTTAGAGACAGATTGTACATATCTCCATTTACCACCTTTGAGGAGGTATTACGAGTATGTGCAGAAGGTTCCTATCTGAGAAGTTATTACCTTTTCCCACGTAGATTTAAACCAGGATTAAAATGCCTGTACACCTACTTCTTCCCTCAACTGTGTACCTAATTATCAATAAATAACAGTGTACGTCAGACATAGTGATGCCAAAACATACATTATTATTTATACAGTGTATCAGAATACTTGCATTCTCGGGTAATTGGATGATTGCAAAAGTCTAGAAATAAAGAAGTTAAATTTCGGCTTCTGCAATCAACATACCACGTAACTGTTAAAAATGATGATGATGATGACAGCCATGCAGTAAGTTAGATAAACACTTATGATAGAATGCCAGCTTAAGAGCAGAAGCCCAGGATATGACATTTTTGGTATACTCTGACTGCAGTGACGTAGACCTCTGCAGAGGCGCACCCTGGCAGCAGGGCCCTGACATTGTCAGGAGTAGCAGATATTAGACTGGCTGAGTTATGGGTGATTGTTTTTTTTTCCTTTTCTCTGTTTTCTTCAATGTATCTAATTTGATTTTTACTGACCAATATGTTATCAAAGGAAGAATCTGGAATTGGATTATTAATCATGTCTGAGTTGACTTCCCTCCCCCAGCATCAAATGTCACTTAAAGTTCTGAGAAGCACCACGTGAGTGAAGAATGGGCTCTCCATCCTCACGACCTGACCCTGAACTAAACGCCTGTATAGAACATTGTCGAACAAAACACAATGTTGATCATATCCAGTGTAATCTATTGTTTTGTGACTACAGAGAACATCAACTCTCAGTTTTTTCCCCTGAGTTGTTATAAGAAACTATTTGGTAACACTAGGCAGCCAACAATAATTGTGGTTTGTGTTTCCTGTTACAGCTCCTCCTGCTGGACTAACTTGCTTTACAGTTAGGTAAAGGGAAGGGAAAGAAAGATTCACCTGTTACAGGGATTTCTGCATAGTGAGTGCCAAGATATAACTTCACCTAATGCTCTTTAAAAAAACTCTCAGGAAGAGCAATCTAGAAGATTTTTTAAAAACAAAATAAATAGTGATACCTTTGTAAGATTGAGGGAGGTTGATTTTGCTTCACATTCTTCAACAAACCAAGACATTTCCTTTGCAAAAGGTAATTTATGGACTCTCAACTCCCTCCCTCAGTTTGTCTTATTTTGCTCTTGCTTCCAACTCCCCAGGGTGCCGTGTTAACTCCCTCGATGGAGCACACTATGTCACTACAGCCTGCATCTATGATCAGCCCTCTGGCCCAGCAGATGAGTCATCTGTCACTAGGCAGCACCGGAACTGTAGGTGGCAAATTAATATCATGTCTCTGTAAACAGAGGAGGGTAAATTAATGCAGCCTTATCTTCCCTGTCAAATTATAGTCTCTATGATGATAAAATTTTTGTCTGATCATCTCTCTTCCCCCCCCACATTGCCTTCTATAAAGTAAATACTGGGATATTTCTTGATTAATTGGTAAACTTAAAGTCTGTTCTTGGGGTATTCCTTACTGGAATATAGCACCCATATATGATCTCATCTAGCCTGTCTAATGTAACTAGGGTTATTCATGACACTATGGCGGTGTCACGAAGCAACAGGTGATGGTAATACAAAGTGGGAAAGGCAGGAAATTTGTCCTCATTTATTTCTTCTTTTATGGGATTTGAGTACATTGAATCATAATCTTAATATTAACTTATTTCACCAAGGTCTAAGGACCAAGCTTGAGCTCTTAGCAGATCAACTTCCAAGTTGTGTCATGTTTAGCATTTAGATGGCTTCAATTCAGCTTGTGTCTATAGTGGCTTACACTATAGTGCATTTTCCCCCACACAAAACCAGCAGCAGTAATACATGTCCAATAGATTGACTTGAAATGGCTCCTGCCTTTCAGAAGGGATGACTGTCAGTCATTGTCTACTCTGCAGGGCTTCATTGTCTAATCTGCAGTGACCTGTTAAAGTTCTAATAAGTCATTTATCCCTGGGTCTCCACCTATAGAAACAGCAGTAGGTACTAGTATAGTTTAGGGAGCTTCCAAGAAATAACGAGGTCCTTTGACGAGAGAGTTTCTAAAATAACATTAGTGATATTGAATTATTGAGGATTACACTTTTTTTTTATCTTCATCCATATGCTTCTTCCAAAGAAACATGGGATTTCTAGCTTGAAAAATTCAAAAAGTAGAAAACTTTGCTTTCCATATGACATGTTTATGTGTACTCATTAAGCTTTGAGGTAGTCCATTTCAGCTTCTTCTTTGAGACTTGCAAATACTTTATACCCATCTCCCAGTTCCACAAGTATTCAGAATTGTCCATGATTTGCCATCCCCATTCTCATCTTATTGTTCTTTTCAGTACATGCCTGCAACATCAGCTATGCAAGGAGCCTACTTGCCGCAGTATGCACACATGCAGACGACAGCAGTTCCTGTCGAGGTTGGTACAGACCACTCAGTGACCTTTTTGGCAATAAGAGGAGTAGAGCTTCTCTAAGTTGACACCTAAGGGACTGTAACACACTGGTCAATGTACGGAGGAGGAACTAGGTCTATACTGATATGTACGTGTGGTGCATGTCTTGGTGTATGAAAATTCTATCACCTTTAAGGAGATGGTCAATGTAGGGAGATAGTCAACTAGGAGGTTCTACTGTAGTTTCGGAAATGGATCAATGGAACTCAAAGAAAAAAAATCTATCATGAAGAATTGTTTAGAGGGGATATACCCACAAAAGGGTATTATTTTCAACTATAACATTTAATTTTCTCCATGCAAATTAGAGTAACAACATTAGGGTCACACTCCTAAGACCCTCAGAAATGTTTTCTAATCTTATAATGCATTTCATATTCCTTCAAGTCTCTTATTGCCTCTGTAAATGCTACTTACAGGCATGTTAACATAAATCTGGAATTTGTAACCTCAATACTAAAGATTGTTTCAATAATAAATAATGACAAGAAGAAGTCAGCTTTAATTCAGATACTTTATGGAAAAGAAGAAGCTGATATTTCAAAACTGTCACAGCAATGAGAAGGAAACAATGCTTGTTTTTGTAGCTAGTAGTAGAGCTAAATAACTCTTAGTTCTTGTTATAGAAGATATGGATGTTGAATGGGAGAAAGAAGTGTGATGTTTGAATTATGATTGGTCGGCTCGGCGCCTGTGGCTCAATCGGCTAAGGCGCCAGCCACGTATACCTAAGGTGGCGGGTTCGAATCCCCAGCCCGGGCCC
>CAUYQV010036913.1:0-10698 GCA_963574575.1 Galagoides demidoff
GGATCAACAAACTGTGGTATATGTACACCATGGAATACTATGCAGCCATTAAGAAGGATGGAGACTTTACGTCCTTCATGTTCACATGGATGGAGCTGGAGAATGTTCTTCTAAGCAAAGTATCACAAGAATGGAGGAAAAAGTATCCAATGTACACAGCCCTATTATGAAACTAATTTATACCTTTTATATGAAAGCTATAACCAAATAGCCTAAGAATGTGGGGAGGGGGGAGTGGGTGGAGGGAGGGGGATTTGAGGGACCATTTTTGAGGTCTATCTTACAGGGGTACAAGTGAAACTCTCTAAGATTAGAATCAGAACATTTTAAAACTATTACTGAGAAAATGACATGAAGGCTGTGTTGATCAGTTTGATGGAAGTATTTCAGATTGCATGTGAAAACCCCACACTGTACTGCAGAAGTGCATTAATGTACATAGTTACCATTCAATAAATAATAAAAAAAAAAGAATATTACAAAAAACTCTATTCTCAGAAACACGAAATTTTGCAGGAATTTGACCAATACTTGGAATCAAACCATCTTCCTAGACTTAGCCAGGAAGAAGTGGAAATGTTGAGTAGGTCTATATCTAGTTCTGAAATAGAATCAACTATACAAAATCTTCCCAAAAAGAAAAGCCTGGGATCTGATGGCTTCACATCAGAATTGTACCAAACTTTTAAAGAGGAACTAGTATCAATATTACTGAACATTTTCCAAAACATAGAAAAAGAAAGAATACTTCCCAACACAATCTATGAAATAAACATCACCCTCATCCCCAAAACAGGAAAAGACCCAAGAAGAAAAGAAAATTAGAGGCCAATAGCTCTAATGAGTATTGATGCAAAAATGTTTAATAAGATCCTATCAAGAATCCAGAAACACATCAAACAAATTACACACCATGACCAAGTTGGTTTTATCCCAGACTCTCAAGGCTGGTTCAATATATGTAAATCTATAAATACAACACATCACATGAACAAATTAAAAAGCAAAGATCACATGATCCTCTCAATTGATGCATAAAAAGCTTTTGATAAAATCCAGTATCCTTTTATGATCAGAACACTTAAGAAAATAGGTATAGAAGGAACATTTCTTAAACTAATAGAGGCTGTCTACGGCAAACCCATAGCCAATATTGTATTGAATGGAGTAAAATTGAAATCATTTCCACTCAGATCAGGAACCAGGCAAGGATGCCCACTGTCTCCACTGCTTTTTAACATTATAATGGACATCTAAGCCATTGCAATTAGGCAAGAGAAGGCAATCAAGGGTATCCATATATGGTCAGAGATCAACCTTGCACTTTTCACAGATGATATGATTGTATACCTAGAAAACCCCAAGGACTCAACCACAAAACTCTTAGAAGTTATCAAGGAATACAGCAGCATCTCAGGCTACAAAATCAATACTCACAATCAGTAGCATTCATATATACCAACAACAGTCCAGCGGAAAAAACAGTCAAGGACTCTATTCCCTTTACAGTAGTGCCAAAGAAAATGAAACATCTGGGAGTGTACCTAACAATGGACATGAAAGATCTCTATAAAGAGAACTATGAAACTTTGAGAAAATAAATAGCTGAAGATGTCAACAAATGGAAAAATATACCATGCTCATGGCTGGTAAGAATCAACATTGTTAAAATATCCATACTACCCCAAACAATTTACAGATTTAATGCAATTCTTATTAAAGGACCTCTTTCATACTTTAAAAATCTGGGAAAACTAGTACTTAATTTTATATGCAATCAGGAAAAAACCTCAAATAGCCAAGACATTACTCAGAAATAAAAACAAGTCAGGTGGAATCACATTACCAGACTTCATATTATACTATAAATCTGTAGTGATCAAAACAGCATGGTATTGGCACAAAAATAGAGAAGCAGATATATGGAATAGAATTGAGAACAAAGAGATGAATGCAGGCACTTATCATCATTTGATCTTTGATAAGCCTATCAAAAACTTAAAATGGGGGGAAAACTCCCTATTTAAAAAATGGTGCTGGGAGGATTGGCTGGCCACTTGTAGAAGACTGAAACTGGACCCACACCTTTCACCTCTAACAAAAATTGACTCGCACTGGATAAAACACTTAAACCTAAGACATGAAATCAGAAAGATTCTTGGAAAGAGTGCAGGAGAAACACTTAAGGAAATTGGTCCGGGGGAAAATTTTATGAGGAAGACCCCCAGCGCAATTGAAGCAATACCAAAAATACATTACTGGGATCTGATCCAGCTAAAAAGCTTCTGTACTGCCAAGAACACAGTAAATAAAGCAAGTAACAGCTCTCAGAATAGAAGAGGATATTTACAGGTTACATTTCTGACAAAGGTCTGATAACCAGAATCCACAGAGAACTCAAACTTATTAATAAGAAAAGAACAGTGATCCCATTTCACTATGGGCAAGAGACCTGAACAGAAGTTTCTCCGAGGAAGAGAGGCACATGGTATACAGACACATGAAAAAAATGCTCATCTTCTTTAAATATCAGAGAAATGCAAATCAAAACCACTTTGAGATACCATCTAACTCCAGTAAGAGTAGCCCACATAACAAAATCCCAGAACTAAAGATGTTGGCATGGATGTGGGGAAAAGGGAACACTTCTGCACTGCTGGTGGGAATGCAAGCTAGTACATTCCTTTTGGGAAGAAATTTGGAGAACACTCAAGGATCTAAAAATTGACCTGCCATTGGCCCCTGCAATTCCTCTACTAGGAGTATATACAAAAGACCAAATATCACTTTGCAAAAAAGATATTTGCACAAGATTATTCATTGCAGCTCAATTAATAATAGCCAGGTCATGGAAGAATCCCATGAAAAAATTTAGAACTTGAAAATATGCTCTTTGAAACAGTCAGACAAAAATAAAGAAAAAGAATTAATAAGAATGAACAAAGCCTGTGTATGATATGAGAAATCATAAAGCTAATATATATATCTGATGTTTGGGCTTTTGAGAAAATGAGGAGAAGGCCAGAGAAATAGAAAACCTATTTAATTAAATAATAGTTGAAATACTCCAAAGCTTAGCAAGAGATCTGTATGTCTAGGTGCAGGAAATTCAGATATTACCACATACAGAGAACCCAAAAAGATCTTCTCACAGCACCTTATAATCAAGCTGTTAAAAGTCAAAAACAAAGAGAATTCTAAAAATAGCAAGAGAAAAACATCTAGTCACATTTCAGAGAATCCCTAGCAGGTAAACAACAGAAGCCTGAGGGAAGAATCAGATGATATATATAGATAGAATCAGATGATATATACATATACATATACATATACATATACACATACATATATATGTATATATATAGAACCTGTCTCCTCAGGAGCCTGAGGAAAGAATCAGATAATATATATAAATACTGAAATTAAAAAAAACAGCATCTAAGAATACCATACTCAGCAAAGCTGTAGTTCATAAATGAAAGAGAAATTGTCTTTTTCCAACAAAAAAAGCTAAGAGAATTCATCATTATTACATTGGCCCTATAAGAAATTCTTAAGGGAGTCCTAAACCTTGAAACAGAAGGATGATATTGTAATTAAAACACACTAAAATATAAAACTCAGTGGTAGAGCAAATACACAAACAAGAAAGAGCAAGGAATCGAATGTCACCACTACAGACAACCACCAAATTGTAATAAGAGAGAAGGAAAGAATGCAGGATATATAAAACAATCAAAAATCAATTAACAATCCAATAGAAACAAAGTATCACATATCAGTAATGATTTGGATGTAAATGGTTAAATTTTCCACTCAAAATATATAGACTGCCTGAATAAATGAAAATATAACTATACAGCTGTATTAGCCTATAAGAAACTTACTTATACTGTAAAGAAACATGTAGACTAAAAGTAAAGGGATACAAAATTATATTCCATGCAAACAAAAACCAAAAGTTAGCAAAAGTATTTACAGGTACATCAGATAAAATAGACTTTATGTAAAAACAGTAAAATAAGACAAAGAGGCAGAACAGGTAGACGAGGTATTTGTGCTGGAAGCTAGGTCACAGAAGAATATCATTGGGGCTTGATTACAGCAAGGAGCATATAGTCATTAAGTGGATAGTTTAAAACAAAATGAATTGAGTAGGAGCAACATGTGAGACTAGAATGATCTCTTTTTCTGGCCTCCCCTATCATGGCAGGGGAAAAGAAAGAGAACTCAACCATACCTGGTGCAGGGGAATTACCTAGTTGTCACTCCAGGAGCAAAGCAAGGCAGTGGTGGACTGCAGGAGACAGCAGGAGAGCTGGAGCTGTGAAGGGCTGATTCAGTAGACAAGTGTCTGGAAGCGCGTGGAGATAGGGTGGGCCCCACACAGAGGTCTGGGGAGGGGAGGAAGATTTTCTGAAGTTTTCAGATTTGGAGGTGAAGCTGAGCATTAAGTGGAAAGCCTGGAAGAGTGGGTGGACTCCAACAGTGTACAGAAACCAGGTTGGAATACCAGGTGGAGTGGATGTACCATTGGCTTGATTTGCTGAGGGGGGGGGGGTGGCTGTACTAGGAAGGTCCCAGCTGCCACTGTAGGAAAGTCCTGTGTGCAGGTCTATCTGCATGGGCCTACAGCATAACTCTGTCCTGCCTGCTGAAATCAGGCTTCCACTCTTGCAGCAAGCTGAGTGCTCCTTGGAGAATTGTTGTCAGGGGCACCATGAGAATTGCCTCTTAAGGATTCTGGAAAGCTTTAAGACCCCAATCAGGCTCAGGCTGAATGCTGAGGAAACATTCAGGCACTCACCCAGGGCAAGTAAGTCAGGAAGACAGAACCTGTCCTACTCAGATATTAGAGTGGTTTGTGTTCTCCATCTCCTAAAACCACAGCGCCACCCGGTGTCCGCGAAATATATTGCAATATACATTTTCCTATTATAGCTGCTCCCTTTTGCTACACACACACAACGTATAAGAAAAGTATAAAAGTCTATATCAAAAAAGAAAAAAAGGAGAGAATTTGAAATATATATATATATATTTAGTAATTTTTTCTTTTGTGTTCTTTTTCCTGTTGCTGAGGTGGTTACTGTTTTTGGGTATTTGAGCTTTTATGTTTTGTTTTTGCTAATTTATTTGGTTGGTTCTATTCTTAATTTCCAATTTTACTTTATCAAAAGCAAGGTGTCCTGTATTTTTGGTTACAGTATTTCATCCTCATTTATTCTCTCTCTGTACTTCAACTTCTCTCCTTTTTTGATAGAGACGTCTCTACTTTTCTCATCTATCCCACATAAATCACTCATACAACACCTAAGATATCCCCCCTTTTTTTTGGTTTTTCTTCTTTCTTTTTTTCTTCTTTCTTCTCTCTCCTTTATTTTATACAACTGTTTTTTTGGTTTTTTTTTTTTGAGAGAGAGAGAGAGTCTCACTATGTTGCCCTCAGTAGAATGTCACAACATCACAGCTCACAGTGACCTCAAACTCTTAGACTTAAGTGATTCTCTTGCGTCAGCCTCCCAAGTAGCTGGGACTACAGGCACCAGCCACAAATTCCTGAATTTTTTTTGTTGTTGTTGTAGTTTCATTGTTGTTTAGCAGGCCCAGGCCAAGTTCAAACCCGCCAGTCTCTGTGTATGTGGCTGGCACCCTAAACACTGAGCTACAGGTGCCGAACCAGATACAACTGGATTTTTAATTTTTTATCAATTTTTTTCTTTATTCTCTGAGTGATGGTGTGGCATGGCATTGGTTTGGCGGGGAGGTCACAGCAGTCATATGGCTCAAGGAGGCCAAGAGATCATGATCCAGGGAATCCTTCTACCTTTAGCAGTAGGAAGACAGTATCAGCAAGTTCACACTGCTGAATTTTTCCTTTTCCTTTTCTTTTTCCTGTTATTCTTGTTTTTTGATTTTTATCTTTTCTTTTTTTTTCCTTTTTTCACTCTTTTTAAATTCTTTTTTATTATATAATAGCTGTGTACATTAATGCAATTGTGGGGTACAATGTGCTGGTTTTATATACAATCTGAAATGTTTTCATCAAACTGGTTAACATAGCCTTCACTGTATTTTCTTAGTTATTGTGCTGAGATATTTATATTCTACACTTAGTGAAATTCACATGTACCCTTGCAAAATGCACCATAGTTGTGTTCCCACCAATTACCCTCCCTCTACCCATCCTCCTCACTTTCCCTCCCCTCTGTCTCCCCTTTCTTCTTGAGCTACAGTTGGATTATAGCTTTCACATGAAAGCTATAAATTGGTTTCATAGTAGGGCTGAATAAATTGGATACTTTTTCTTCCATTTTTGAGATACTTTGCTAGAAGAATATGTTCCAGCTCCATCCATGTAAACATGAAAGAGGTAAAGTCTCTGTCTTTTTTAAGGCTGCATAATATTCCATGGTGTACATATACCACAATTTATTGATCCATTCATGTTTCAATGGGCACTTGGGCTTCTTCCATGACTTAGCAGTTATGAATTGGGGTGTGATAAAAATTCTGGTGCAACTATCTTTGTTATAAAGTGATTTTTGGTCTTCTGGATATATACCTAGTAGAAGAATTGAAGGATCAAATGGCAGGTCTATTTTTAAATCCCTAAGTGATCTCCAAATTTCTTTCCAAAAGGAATGTATTAGTTTGCATTCCCACCAGCAGTGCAAAAGTATTCCCTTTTCTCTACATCCACACCAACATCCCTGGTTTTGGGATTTTGTGATGTGGGCTAATCTTACTGGGGTTAGATAATATCTCGAAGTGGTTTTGATTTGCATTTCTGTGATGATTAAGGATGATGAACATTTTTTCATGTGTCTGTAAACCTTGCACCTGTATTCTTCAGAGAAGTTTCTCTTCAAGTCCCTTGACCACCCTGAGATGGGATCACTTGTTCACTTCCTGCTAATACATTTGAGTTATCTGTGGATTCTGGTTATTAAACCTTTATCAGAAACATAACCTTCAAATAGCTTCTCCCATTCTAAGAGTTGTCTGCTTGCTTTACTTACTGTGTTTTTGGCTATGCAGAAGCTTTTTAGTTTGATCAGATCCCAGTAATGTATTTTTGGTGTTGCTTCAATTGCCAGGGGGGTCTTTCTCATAAAATATTTGCCCAGGCCAATTTTTTTTTTTATTAAATGATAGCTGTGTACATTAATGCAATCATGGAGTTCAGTGTGGTGTTTTCATATACGATTTGAAATATTTTCATCAGAGATGCACAGAGTAGATCCCGAGGCAGGGAGATACCACTGTGGTGTCTGGTAACTCTGCCCATGGTGTTGGCCCTGCAAGCGGAATGTTCTGGGGTTTGGGCATTTGGTTGGGCTTGAAGCAGCCGGCAGAGGGTGGTGGGGAGTCCAAGGAAGACAGGCAGCTGGAGAAACACTGTCCACCCGAGCAGCAGTCCGAGACTGTGGTGGAGTCCGCGAGCAGGAGCCGGAGCAAGTGGGGGACCAGGAGCTTTTCAACCAGGCTAAAGGCCTAGGCAACTATCTATTTAACTTTGCAACTATTGCCACAAAAAAATTAACTGAATCAGTTGCTGAGACTGCTCAAACAATAAAGAAGTCAGTAGAAGAAGGAAAAATAGATGACATCTTTGATAAGAAAATTATAGGAGATTTTCATACAGAACAGAAGAAATTTGTTGAAGAGCAGCATGCAAAGAAGTCAGAAGCAGCCGTGCCCCCATGGGTTGACAGTAACGATGAAGAAACAATTCAACAACAAATCCTGGCCTTATCTTCTGGCAAGAGGAATTTCCTTTGTGACCCTCCATCTGGAGTGCAGTTTAATTTTGACTTTGATCAGATGTACCCTGTTGCCCTGGTCATGCTCCAAGAGGATGAACTACTGAGCAAGATGAGATTCACACTAGTTCCTAAACTGGTGAAGGAATAAGTGTTTTGGAGGAACTACTTTTACCGTGTCTCCCTGATTAAGCAGTTGGCCCAATTCACTGCCCTGGCCTCCCAGCAGCAGGCAGCGGAGAAGGAGGAGAAGAACAGCTGCAGGCAGGAGCATTAGCAGCTAACAGAGGCGGTATGGCCCAAAACACCACCTGTTGTAATCATATCTCAGCTTAAAACTCAAGAGGATGAGGAAGAAATTTCTATTAGTCCAGGTGTTTCTGAGTTTGTCAGTGATGCCTTTGATGCCTGTAACTTTAATCAAGAAGATCTAAGAAAAGAAATGGAACAACTAGTGCTTGACAAAAAGCAAGAGAAGACCACTGCTGGGGAAGAGGATTCTGCAGACTGGGAACAAGAACACTTCAAGAATATGAAGTGGTGGCAGAATCAGAAAAACGCGATGAAAACTGGGATAAGGAAATAGAGAAAATGCTGCAAGAGGAAAATTAGGTGTTGCCAAAGAACAGGAATAATCCTTAACATTCTGCAAACTGACATTAAATTCTAAATGTTGACATTCACTGAATCATAAGGCACAAAAGAGTATAACTTTATGCAATTCAAATTTATTCTTTCTTCAACCTAAAACTTTCCTCTTTTACTTTAAAAAATGTAGAACAGTTTTATGTAACATTTCTTTAACATAAATTGAGTTAGAAATGTTCTTACAGGAAGAATGGATATCTTTGCCACAGAAACACAAGTAGAATTTTAGTGTTTTCCATGAGGTCAAAATATAATTATTCTTCAGTTGTGGTTTTCTAAACATTTGTACTCCTAGTTGAATTTTCCTTGATTTATGGACATTTAAGCACTTATCTAATGGGTTAATTACTATCAAAATGACCAAATTATACCAAAGAACTTATGAGAAAGCACTTTCAGGACTATTTTCTTGCTAAATATTTTCTAAAATTCCATTTGAAAGCCAAAAGATAAAGTAGTTACATTGATTTTAATGGTGAAAACACTACACAATTAGACATTAAGAAATGCTGTGCAAAAATATTTATTTTTCTCTGGGGGCTTTTAGCTTTTTTTTTTTAAACTATACTACAAAATTTATATCATGGTTTTTGTAGACAGTGGATCCTTCCATCTTTTATGTAATAGTAGACTTCAGAAACCTATTCACCTTAAACTCTGTTCTTGTTTTAATCATTATCACATATAAGTGTTTTAGGTTTGTCTTAACCTTAACTGTCAGTCTTTATAACATTGTGTTCCTCTGAGTACAACTTCTAGAACTTTATTGATTAATATTACTTGTATTTTGCTACACAAGCATGCATGTGTTCATGCAATATGATTATTTTATTTTATTTTCACCTCCAGTTTCATGCTAGAAAATATGATTATTTTAAAACAACAAGGTGGTTTAATATCAGAAACCTTCCTAAGCTTTTGCTTTCCTGACCTTTCATATTGTTCAAGGAGTTTTTATTTCATAAAAGGGTGTGGGATTAAACCATTTCTTTTTTTTTTTTTTTTGAGACGGAGCCTCAAGCTGTCCCCCTGGGTAGAGTGCCATGGCATCACAGCTCAAAGTAACCTCCAACTCCTGGGCTCAAGCGAGTCTCCTGCATCCGCCTCCCAAGTAGCTGGGACCACAGGCACCTGCCATAACGCCCGGCCATTTTTTGGCTGCAGCCATCATTGTTGTTTGGCGGGCCTGGGCTTGGGATTTGAACCCACCACCTTAGGTGTATGTTTGGCGCCTTAGCCACTTGAGCCACAGGCGCCGAGCCCAAACCATTTCTTTATAAGGAGAATGAACATATTTAGATACATGGCCCCATAAAAACGAATTTGTGGCCATTTAGCAAAGGATTAGTCAACAAGAGAACTGACTGGGTATGAATCCAAGCAGTACTCTTTTGTTTGTCGATATGCACATGTTACTGAGCTAGACTGTCCCAGCTAGAGTCATTTCCCTTACAGAAACATACTCATGTGTTTAATGAAACCACTGACACCACATCGAAAGCTTTTGCCTCATGCTGGTGCCACAGTTGCTTATTATAGGATTGGGGCTCAAAGATGACTGGCAACTTCTGAACTAATCTTACTGAAGAAAAAGTTTTCTTGTTTTAAAGAAAGTTATTGGCAAGAAAGAAAAAAAAAGAAATGTTTTCATCAAACTGGTATAACATAGCCTTTATGTCATTTTCTTAGTAATTGTGTTAAGACATTTATATTCTACTTTTAGAAAGCTTGTACTCTTGTAGGATAAACCATAGAGATGATCTCACCAATCACCCTCCCTCTACCCATCTCCCCTCTCCCCTCCCCTCCCCCCTCCATATTCATAGGCTATAATTAGGTTATAGCTAAAGCTATAAATTAAATTCATAGTAGGGCTGTGTACATTGGATACTTTTTCTTCTATACTTGTGATACTCTGCTAAGAACATTTTGAACATTTTCCAGCTCCATCCATGTAAACATGAAGGAGGTAAGTCTCCATCTTTCTTTCTGGCTGCATAGGATTCCATGGTGTACATATACCACTGTTTACTGATACATTAGTGGATTGATGAGTACTTTGGCTTCTTCCATGACCTGGCTATTATGAATTGGGCTGCAACAAAAATTCTGATACAAATATCTTTGTTGTAATGTGGTTTTTGGTCTTCTGGATATATACCTAATAAAGGAATTGCAGGATCAAATGGCAGGTCTATTTTTAGTTCTCTAAGTGTTCTCCAGACGTCTTTCCAAAAGGAACGCATTAATTTGCATTCCCACCAGCAGTGTAGAAGTGTTACCT